>VMDR010006326.1:0-46122 GCA_007922815.1 Macrotus californicus
GAAATTCTAGCCCAGGGCTGCCAATATTAAAGCAAGTACATGTTTGCAATTTCTTCTTTTGAATAACAGAGATAGCAATAATACCACAGCAAAATGTCAGGGTCAAATAAGGTAATGTATGTTAAGCATTGAGAAAAGCACCCAGCGTGCTATATGGTATTCAGAAACAATGGAAATTAACAAGAAGAGCTGTTGAGAATAATGGTAGCTAAGAATAATATCACTATTATAACTAATGTATCTTTTAGAACTAATACTTTTGGATTATTTTAGCTAATATATTTTTGCATCCGTATCTTCTACTCAAGAATGTTTTTAGCACATGTCACACTGAGGTCTCACATTATAAAACAGTATAAACCATTCTTTTTTCCCTCGTCATAATTATGATCACTGTCAATTCTCAGTTTAGAAGATCTCTCTATCTGTGGTCACCCAACCCCTATATTGTTTTCTTCTAAAAACAGCACCACTTTGACTAGAAACTAAAGGGAACAACAACAAAAAAGTTTTATCTCTTCTTTCCTTCAGATTCTGAATGGGTAGGAATAATCAGATCAGACAGATAAATCTTGAAACAGAAACTTAGAAAAGAATAAGAAACAAAAAAGACCGCCAAAGCACACTCCAACATATACACATTGGTGACAAAGAACTCTTCACAGGCCATGAGCAAGGGTGAGTCCTAGAGATTCAAATGTGTAGTTTTCAATAGCTCCAACCTTCTCCCCATAACTTCAGACCTTTATATTCAGCTGTCTATTTTACATTTTCAATTGGACGTCGAAACCAAATTATTGATGGAACCTCCTACCATCACGTAGTAAATGCAATAAAGAGCAGGCCAGCCTGCCTGTGCTCAACCAGAAGTCTTGGTATCACCCTGACTTTTCTCTTTCTCCCACTCACCACTTCCAATTCTCCAGCAACGCCTGTGAGTCCCACCGTCACAATGTAAGTCCTCTACTCACGTGTGAGCTGCCCGCGTCTCTTACCCAGGCCACTACACCACCTTCCTGTGTGGCACAACCCCACTTCCACCCACTGACCCTTCTAACATGTTCATCTTGTAATGCAAGCCCTCCAGGAGCTCCCCAGCACACTCATCGCATAACCCCATTTTTTGCCATGAGTCCTGAAGGTCTGCCTTCTCTTATAGCCCACCCCACCTCATCACATTTCTGATTCCTCTCGCTCTTTTTTTTTTTTTTCTTTCCATTCCTTTGTCTCTGCCCTTCTTGTTCTACCTGGAACATTCAGGAAAGTTCCCACTTTAAAGAACTGGTGTATTATATACATTATATTATATCATATATATCACTTAGAGCTTCATTTTACTCATAGTAAGTTTAATTACTATGGTATCACTACTATTTGGAGCCTCTATTTTTTTTTCCTCCTTTCTTTTTCTTTTTTTATCACATCATGTGTTATGGGTAACATTTTATAGAGAGATTTAGAAATATCCCAAATATCCCCTCTTCCAGGCATTTCCTCCAAATATTCCCTCTGTCTAAATATTCCTTCCCCCCAAAAGCTACATGCTCTTTAGCCTCACTGCCTTCAAATCTCTACTAAAATGATCTCAACCATAAGTTCCCCCTGATCAGACTATTTATAATAGCACCTAAGACACATTATATGGTGAAGATACAAAGGCAAAAATCAAAGTCCCAGCGGCCCTAACTAGTTATGACATACGGTTGACACTTACTCTAAGTAAGACGTGGCTCTGAGAGTGTCACACGAATAGAACTGTCCTCACAACAGTTCTGTGAGATACATAACATTATTAATCCCATTTTTTAGAGAAGAAATTTAAGACACATGGAGTGTGTTACCAGCTGAAAACTGTGTGAGGAAGCAAGGGCTTAAATCCATGGATTTTAATTCATCACCAGTGTGTTTTTCCACAGTACAGCCTGTGTGTCTTGCTGATCTTTCCATTTATTTCAGTGCATATGGACCTCATCTTTCACTGATTCAGCGATGTTTTGTCAAGCACCCACTATGGGGTATGGTGGAGGTCTGGGAAAAGATAATGGTGAGGAATTAATTTGGAGAGGTAGTCAGGGCTCAGATCACATATGGCCTAGCAGGTGTTGTTCAAGACAACCTTAGGTACTGTTCTAAGTGTGATGAGAAGCCATAGAAGTGATATGACCACATTTGCATTTTAAATGGAGCGCTCTGGTAGCAGAGTGAAAAATAAACTGTAGGAAGCAAGAGAGGAAGCTGACAGGCCAGTATGGAGGCTACTGCCAGTCCTCGTTCCTGGGAACCATGGTAGATGGTGT
This sequence comes from Macrotus californicus, assembly GCA_007922815.1. Classification (NCBI taxonomy): domain Eukaryota; kingdom Metazoa; phylum Chordata; class Mammalia; order Chiroptera; family Phyllostomidae; genus Macrotus; species Macrotus californicus. Next base: position 2,298 of record VMDR010006326.1, read on the forward strand.
CTTGGACAAGGATGCCTGCAGTGACATTGGTGAGGATTGCTCAGATTTGCAGTATATTTTTGAGGAAAACGCTAACATGATATGCTGGTGGATTGGATGTAGGTCTCCCACATTCTTTTAAATTGTCCCATTCTGTTCCACAATATGAATATTCTATTATTTATTTCATCATTCTCATATATAAGACATCCCTCCCTTTTTAGAAAAAATTACCAAGAGTGTTAGAATGTTTGTCTATATTCAGAGTTCTTTACACATGTGTGATAGTTTCTATAGGGTGATGGAGTAAAATTGCTGAGTCACAGAGTACACAAAAGTTTAATCTTAACAGATACTGACAAGTAAGTCCCTAAACCTTGTGTACTGATCAGCCGGTGCCAATTGGTATTTCTTTACTCCACTCTTTAAAATGTATTGTCAATGTGATTTTAAGGTGACATTGGAAACAGGCCCGCTCCCTGTTCTCCTAGTCTGTTCCCAGGGTGTACTGGGATTCACACCAACTTACAAACCAGTGTGAACATGGTGCTTGCTTACTCCATCATTGGCCACCCCTATCTAGTCATTGAAATGCCCAAGCAAACTCCAACTTGCTACTGTCCTCTCTGGGCAAAGTTGAGAAATCACAGAGAGAGGGGTGGTGTGGTAACTTTCAAAGCAAATTGTAACTGCTGCATTTATCTACCTTTGTAAAAATACCTGAATATACTGAGAGCCTTCACAAGTTCAGCTACTTCCTTGTCAGGAAAGTGTCTTTTCACAGCCTTGGTACAAGGTCAGTCAGTGCCTTCAGGGGCTGTTAAGAACAGGTTGCCCTGTAATTAACTGATTTGTTACAATACAGTGGTAAGGCATGTGTTTCCTCTAACCTTGAATATCACACAGTACAAAGGTGCTGGTTAACCTGTGAGTTGAGGGCTTTCAAGGAAAAGAGATAACTGTGCCCAATAATCTTTCTTACCAAGCCTCTACTGTCTAGCACACTCACTCTCAGATCGCCTATCTCAGCAGACTTGTAGGTTTTTTGATAAACAGTGGTTTGGATACTTTCTAAACTTTCTCCCATTAACCCTTTCGACCCCACATGCCTGGGAGCCAAGCAGGCAGGGATATATTATTCTAAGTTTACTTAGGTCACCCAGAGGAATGCAAAAGTTAACTGTGTTGGCCAAGGTCATATAACAAGTTGTAAAGAGAGCCAAGCACAGAATTCAGATCTCTGGAAATTTTTCCAGTCTACTGTGAGAAATGTTAAACGAAGTATATTTCTCTAACTCTGCATTATTTTTTTTCTGTTATCTCAGGAACCATTCCTCCTAATTCTTCTCAATTATGTTTTCTTATCATGATATATACAGAAAATGACACTACTTATATGAGTCATGAGGGTAAATGGACGATGATGTCTATGGTCCCAGGTGACCAGCTCCGAGCCCTAGCCATCTCATCCTGCCAAGCTATCCTGAGGAGCGAAGGCATCAGAATCTCTGCCAACTGTAATCTATTTGGGTAAAACCAATAAGGAAGCATTTAACGCTCATAAAGTTCAACTGCATGCAAAGACCAAACTCCCTCTGCCTCCAAATGCATGGAAGAACCTGAAGAATTGAGACTTCATCTATGTCAAGAGTCCTCTAGGTCTGGGATTGCTAGTCACTGGAGTCGTAGGAGACCAGGGGTACAGAAGAGGAGGCTGGGGATTAGGGCAGCAACCCAAATAAGAGAGAACAAGCTGAAGGACCATGAAAATGTCAATGGGACAAAGAACAAGCACCTAATTAAAAAAAAAATTTCTTAGGAACTGGAGACTAGCTACATGGAGTGTTATAGGAAAAATCAAGAATGTCTTCAAGATAATTAGCCTTTAAAAAATTTTCCTAATGTTTCTTTCTCTATTCTTCAGCCTATCATCTCAAATCTTACACAGTTATCTTTGTAATATAAAAATTTGACCATATTTTCTGTAAAACCTTTGTTTCTTATCCAGCATAAGAAAAAGTCCACATTCATTACATGGACATACAAAATTCTTCAAAACCAGGCTCTGAGAACAAGCCATCAGAGTGCTCTCTCTCCTCTCCTTATCTCAAAATCAGACATTCCAGCTACACAAAAGAATGATCCATCTCTTCCCAAACTGGTCTCTTTTATAACTGATGAATGGTCTTTGCTCTTTACTTTGTTCTCTGCCTTATTCAAGATCCTACTTAAATGTCACTTACTCTGTAAAATTTGTCCCAAATTTATCTTCCTCCCTTTCCTCCCATAGAACCTTGTACTGCTGGCATATTAACTAATAATCTACATAAGTTTTGTTTCTTCCATTGTACAACAGAATCCTCTCCACTCCAAGGTCAATGCTAAGATTCAACCTAGACTCTAGCATAGTACCTGGAACACAATAGGAACTCAACAGGTGTTTGTTGAAAGAGTTGAATAAATAGATCTTCTATGTTCAATAATGTTTGAGAACTGAGAAAATGATGAGCCATTCCATTCTGTATCTTTCTGCTAGAAGCTGGCCTCAGTAGCTCAGTGGATGGGGTAAATGTCATATATGATTTTGAATCTCAGTTGTGACCTAAGATTTTAGGTGAGTTACTTAGTATCTTGGAGCTTTGTTTCCCACACCCATAGAATGAATATAATGATACCCATCTTACAAGGTGGATGTGAGGATTCAATGTTATAATAATACTTGTCAAATAGCAAGATGTTTAGTAAACACTTGTCCTTCCTGCTTTTCTTCAGTGAAACTCCTTAAAACACTAATAAAATGCTTCTTTTACTAGCCCCATTTTTATTCACATTGTAATCTACTCTTTTATAAAGCTCGCACATTTTCATTTGTAGTTATTTATCCATCAACATAGCATATTAGGGTACATATGTATGGTTTTATTTTATGTATATAAACCAAGTTTTTAAATGATATAACCAAGAAATATATTATTACTGCTAAATACCCATACAGATAAAATACAGTAATAACCGGAGAGATAATGTAACATAGAGGTTAAGAGCTTGGGCTAGGAGTAAAGAACAAACTTGAATTTGAATTCTGACAATATCCTTTACAAGAAAATTTAAGTTATGATGCTTCAGTTTCTTCAACTGTATTATGGACATAATAAATGTATTTAAATCAAAAAGTTATTGTGAGGACTGAAAGGAGAAACTGAATGCAAAGCGCTTGGCATAGAGCCTAGCACACGGTATACTCAATAGCTGTTAATTTTATGGTTTCAATCATTATTATTATTTCTCTGGCTTTCACCCAAACCTGCTCTTGCAGACTTCCAGGCCCCTGTTAATCTCACCCACCTATTCTGAGCTTCCCCAGAGGGTGTCCCCAATGTGCCTGTGAACATGACATCTCACCCTTCACTGACCAGGGAACAGAGGAAGGAGAAGCAGGGGCTCTTGGTATAGAAATGGTGTGACTACAGTAGATCCATTCAGGAAGCTGTGTGACTTTTCTTTACTTATCTCACTGGGGCCAAAAATGCAATCATCTCCCCTTCCGACCCTCCACCACCCTTGTATCCTCTGAGCACTTTCACCACGGACACAGCCACGTCCAGGCACTGCCACCTCATATTCCCCTGACACCCGAGTCCTGGGTATTTCCAGGATACAACAGCTCTTAATGTGCCAAAGCAACCCTGAGTTCTGTGCCAGAGTGGAGAGAGTGCTTTGCCACCATCTGTTGTATTATACTTGTGACATAAGCACGAAAATGATTTTGTGTTTTGACCCCATGTTTTATAGGGTTTTAGTATGTGTGAGTTAGGGGCTAAGGTTGTAGTTTTGGGGTACTGACTTACTGCAAGCATTCTTCTATTATAATCACTCCTAGTCTCTTTCATACGCCAGAGTCAGATTACTAGACACAGTGAATTTGTTTGCTTTCTCTTCCCTTAGAAAAGAAAGTCACTCTAGTGAGAAGTACTCAAACTTTCCCACCCAACTTCTGTGCACAGTGAACCTGAACCCTTGTGTCTATGGGAACAGAGCCCAGAATGGCCTGACATGAGAGCAAGATTTATTTGATGTCTACCTTAGAAAAAACATCATATGATTTTGGCATCCTTTTCATTGTATTATGTTAAAAAAAAAAAGTAATGGCATTCTTCCTCCAAATCTTTTAATCCATTTCACAGCTTTGGGTACCCTCTGGAATACACCAATACACCAACTGCAAGACTCATATGTTACATCAGGATCCCAGATCAGCCTTGGAACAAGTAAGTTATCTCTCAAGAGAGTTCTCCTTTGTTAGTACTTTGTAAGAAATAGATTTTTGGCATGTCCTTTCTACCCGTTTGTCAAACATGTCCCAAAGCCCCAGTGACAAACACAACTTAAGGTTAAACTTGACTCCTGTGACCTCCAACAGGTGTAAGCACTGCCTCAAAGGCATCATCAAGAACCCCACTTTTTATCTCACTATGGGCCTGTGCACTTGCTAATTAAATGTGAGGTTCTACTGGCTGAGTAGACAAAAGCAGAAGGTTTGCTATACATGATTAGTGATAGACACCACATTTCTTCAAAGTATGAGCATTCACAGGGAAGCTGTTGATACATCTGCCTTAAAAAGAAGGATTTACGTGGATATATAAACTTTTTACAAATAAATTTTGGGTTATCCAAAGACATTCAGGGCCTTCCAGAAAATAAAACCCGTTTGATTAGTTCCTGCCATGTGTTTAAACATATGAAAGTAATGGATCCTTATAAATTATTGCATTCAATATTCATACCAATTAAACATTTCTCAGATGGTTCAGTCAATGGCCCATACAGTTCTAGCGATTCCCATCTCTTTCAGAGATGCAAGTCAACCATATGCAGTGACATGGGCTGTGCCAGAAGTACCAAACAGTCTTTGGAAATGAATGTGACTGCATGGTGGCTTATAAAAATACCTGTTCATTATAAATGTCAGTCAAATCAGCCAGCACTAGTTGAATGGCATGAAGCTAATTTCTGAAATGCAGGGAGATCGAGAGCAAAACACAGTGGGTAAAGACTTAATGGAAATGTAATAAGGTTAGGTCATGTCACTATAATCTCCAAATTCATGTGTTTTTCCATGAAACAAATAGAGCTCACTGCAGTCCTCTGAGACACAGAGGTTTATAATGCTCATGTTGGTTCTGCTTAAAAAGGCCAACCCTCCATAAAGGAATGAAGTTCTTACACATGCTACACTGTAGATGAACCTTGAGACATTATGCCAAGCCAAAGAAGCCCTTCACAAAAAGCCACATATTATATGATTCCATTTATATGAAATCTCCAAAATAGGCAAACCCATCGACAGGAACTAGATTAGTGGTTGTCAGGGGCCATAGGATGGGGAATGGGGAGTGACACTAACAGGTAGGGGATTTCTCTCTGGAGTGATAAGGATGTTCCAAAATTAGAGAACAGTGCTTATTGTACAACTCTGCAAATTGTGAAGATACTAAAACCACTGAATCGTACGCACTCTTTGTAGAGGTAAATTTTTAGGTAGGGGAATTATATCTCAATAAAGCTGTTATAAAAGAAAAAAAATACAGGTTATGGTATTAAGTAGAGGCTACAAATGAGACAGGATGAACCACAGCAAAAAAAAAAAAAAAAAAAAAGGCTTGATCACAATCAAAATCCTCCAAAGAGCTATACTTGACCCATCATCCCTGGACAAGCTTCCAGAATAAAGTCCAGAATCACTCTTGGACATCACAGTTTTCATTCCCAAGATCTGAAGCCTGACAGTCTTCAAGTCACTGAGGTGTTTGCATTCCCTTTCTTTGTTTCTTCCCCTCCTCCCCCATTTGATTTTCTAGCAATTTTGAGCCAGGTGGAGAGGAGTCCGCTCTGCTTGTGCTGTTCATTATGGAAATTGATTTGACCCTCATTTGCATCTATTTGCACCGTCATCAAGCTGATTTAGAAACCAAGGGTGGTTGCAACCTCCTCTGAAGCTGGCAGATTTGCTCTAAAAACAGAGCCCTGGAACTTTCCAAGCAGCTCTGAAGAGCTTGTTCTCTTGCCCTTTTGATTTCTGTTCAACATGGGCAGAGTTTCAGAGAAATACAACTCGGGGTGAAGAAAAGAAAGGAAACCTTTGTTGCCTTCTGCTATAAATAGCCTCCATTCCTTTGCTTTCCCGCCATGCTGCTAGTCAACCCTGCCATCCTGAGTTGCATGTTAGAAGCAAATGCATAGGTCCTTGGAGCCCTATGCAAGGCCCCAGGCAAGCTTGCAGGCTGGCGCCTGGCAGCAGAGGAGTTAAACCTGAAACAGCCCAGTATGGCTTGAGTCCCGCCATTATCCCTGCTACAGTGACCCATTGGTTCCTCACTAGCCCCAGGAAGGAACAAAGTGCAAGGAGGCAAACTGGGCCAATGTGCCAAGAGTCACGATAAAGACCTAGGAGAATGCTGACTTCACCTGGCTTAGGCATTCTTGCCTCTCCTTTCATTTCACTTTCCTCTATAGCCCTGGGCTGATTCTTCACATTCCATCCAACTCCTGCTCACACCTGCTCCGTTTTGTTCCTTCCTGTGTCCAGCAACAACCACCATCCTCACCTTCCCTAGGCAATCTGTGGCCTCTTTTATGATCAGAATAGAAAGAGCTTTATTGCTGTTTATGATTACAAAATATTTAATTCTCTTTGTAAAAAAAATCGGTTTATATGTAAAGGGAGTAAGAGGGCATAGAAATTAAGCGTACTCTCACTGCTGAGAAAAATTCACCATACTTCAAATTCAAAAAGACTTTCTTTTTTTCAAAAATGAAACCTATATGAGACATTTATTTTTCACTTAGAAATCCATCTTGTACATCTTTCCATTTCAATAAATATAGATCTACACTACCATTTTTAGCTGTCTCTATAAATGTATTCATGATTTGCACACTTAGTCTGTTTCTTCTTGATATATATATATCAAGATATTCACAGTTTATTTTTCTTATCCCCAAATTTATCTTTGAGTCCCTTATTCTATCCTCAAGTTATCCAAGTTTCTTCACTTGTACCTGACATCTGGGCCCCCTGCTTCCTCAAACTCTCTGTTCATCAGAAGTTACTAAGCCTTATTCTTTAAGACCCTATTCTAATTGATAGAAAACTGAGGAATATGAGTTAATGGATTAATTGGTGTAGTGGCTTTTTCTTGGTTTTAACAGATCATTGAAGAAGTGAACTTTAGAAATAATCTGAAATGGCATTTCTCAAAGTGTGAGTCATAAGAAATTAGGGTGGAGCATTAAATTAGAGGGAACATTGAAAAATTCAAGGGTAGCCCCCTTCCAGAGAGTTCAATGTGATTAGTCTGGAAAGGGGTCTGAAAAACTGTCATTTAATAAATATGCCATGTGATCAGTCATGTTTGAGAAACTCCAATTGCACCCAACATTTTTATCTTTCATCTGAGGTTTGAGGAAACCTAGTAGATATGGTTTGTCGTGTCTACATGGACAATTAGGGGTAGGACTTTGGGTACTGTCTACATTTCCCGATCTCCAAGCCTGTCATTTTTTTGTACCAGATATCTTATTTGAAAGAAAAATGAATATTAGAACAAAGAACATTCTAGCAGAATGGTGTAACAGGAAGGGTTTTTGCCTGGTACATGATAACAGTTCTGGAACTCGAAGTGGGTTAAAGTTAGATTGACAAAGGGGCAAAAAAAAAGGTCTTTGCCGTTGCCACTCCGCTTCAATAGTATGTAAATGACTGTTTACAGTGAGTGTGTGTGTACATCTGGCTCTACACTGGTCTTAGAAAAAGTCTTTAAAGTCAAACATGATTATAAAACCAAGAGAATAAAAGTAAAGGTTTGGAAGACCTATTTCTATCATTATCTTCCAATGAGAAAAAAAGTACTAGTGCTAAAGACTGATTCTAATCAAAAGCAAAGTTGTCCTTTTATTTGAACCTTTCTTTGTCCAGGCAAAACTATTTCAGCAAAATGTGTGTCTTTCAGTGGAAACACGTGTAGCACAGAGAACACATAGAAAGAGGACTTTGTAAAGCAATATTCTGTAGAGAGCAGCTTTCCTGGTCTGGTAGTCAACTCATTTGAGGGGTTCGTATAGAATGTGAACCTGGCAGGATTCTGTATTTCAAGGCCATATAAAGATAGTAAAGGTGACCATTTAAAATGCCCTAACCTCATGGTGTACCTTCCATTTTCAAGGAAGACAGTGGTTCTTCCAGAGGGACACAACTTCTGGTACTACCCTCTCTTGTCTGCAAGGAGTAATGGGCTTATCAACTCTCACGGTTCCTGTTATGGATTGAATTGTGTCCTGCCTCTAAAAATTCATATGTTGAAGTCTCAACCCTCAATGCCTTAAAATATGACCTTATGTGGATATAAGATTGTTGCACATTTAATTATATAAGTTAAATGAGGTCACTTGGAGTAGGGAGATCCTTTAATGCCATATGACCAGTGTCCTTATTATAAAAAAGGAAACTTAGACGTACAGACAGAGTCAAACACACACAGGGAAAATTCCATGTGAAGACTGGAGTTACGCAGTCACAAGCCAATGAACCACGAGAAGATAGAAGAGAGGCCTAGAAAGATCCCGTCCTAGACTCTCTAGAGGGAACGTGGCACTGCTCACACCTTGATCTTAAAGTTCTAGCCCCGAGAACTATGAGACAGTAAGTTTCCATTGTTTGAAGCTACTCCATTGCTGGTATTTTGTTATGGCAGCTCTAGTACACAAGTACAGTGCCCTCCAGAGCACAGCCCACAACCAGATGACACTGCTTAAGGCAAGAGTAATCCAGCAATGGGGTAATGACCGTGCTACTCACTGGCGTGACCTACAAAAGCTTACTGGACTTGTAGATCCTACTGCCAAAGCAGAAACAACTGAAATAATGTACTAATTGATTCTCTTGAAATAGAAGCTGATTCTTCCCCTTAGCTATTTCTTCCCCTTGGCCATTTCATGTTCTTTACATAGCTGCACCAGCAGGCAGAGAAGGGTCACTGTTCCTGCAGGAATGATTGATCCTGAGTCATGATTGTTGCTCTCAAAGAGTACAAAGAGGACCATGTGTAGAGCATAGACTGTCCCCTGGATCACCTCCTAGTACCTCCAGACCCAATAGTATGAATAAATGAAAAACTGAATCAACCTTGTCCCCACATTCTCCCCAAAATATAACATCCCCAAGGATGCAAAACCATAAGAATGAAGGCTCAGGTCATGACACATCTGGTCATGGTGCTGCCAGAAGGTATGAGGAACCTGAAGTGTGTAGTAGAAGATGACAGTGTGGATTGCCAAATGAGGCCCATGACCAGCTACTAAAGCAGGACTGAAGCAGCTAAATGCTTTGATTATTTACACTTTCTCTCTTTCTACTACTTATATGTCATGGTCATTGGTTAGTGTTTCAAGTTTCTGGTAGAAGAACGAAGTGATCAACATGACCTCCCACCATGATACAGCAGCAACTTTGTGTGTCTCTTGTGTTTGGGCCACTGAAAATTGAAACCTGTTTCTCCACTGGCTGTGACTCAGATAGATAGATGATAGATGATAGATAGATAAATAGATAGATAGATAGAATCCTTACTATGCATGCTTGCTACTTGGGAGGTTCAATGATGAAAATCTACATTCATGGCACTTTTCCATTCTCAACTTCACTTCCTCTTGCTCATCACTTACATTTACCCCTCTCCCATGTCTATTTCTTTTATGCTATGACCTCACTGGGTCACATATAGTTTTGTGCTCCATCTATGCTTACACATCAGGAGTGGAAAAGCTTTTCTAACATTAATTTCAAGAAAACATCCCTCCTTTGCACACATTCTAAGAAAGGCATGCTTTAACTGGTGCCCAAATACCTAATAAATTCATCTCCACTGTTGTTCTCTCAGGTGCGGGAGGAATGGTAAGAATTAACCTGATTACTCCTCCCCAGGGGACAAGTTTGCATTTGAGTATAATGCTATAAGACATTGGAATCTATTATTAATACAACTCTAAACCACTATAATTTTCCATATAACTGTTTGTGTAGACATGTATCTTCATTTCCCTTTGGTGAATACCAAGGAATGGCTTGATGGGTTGTATGGTGAGTGTGTGTTTAACTTCATAGGAAACTACTGAACTGTTTTATATGAGGCTATAGCATTTTGAATTTGCACCACCAGTATATTAGAGTTTGTGTTTTCACATCATTACTGACATTTGTTATTGCTGTTAAAAAAAAATTAGCTGTTTTCCCTGACCAGGTGTCTCAGTTGGAGTGTCATTCTGTAAGCTTGTGGGTTCAATTCCTGGTGAGGGCACATACCTCACCAGGAATTGAACCCTCTGTAAGATTGAGGGTTCAATCCCCAATTGGGGTGTGTATGGGAGGCAATCCAAGGATGTTTCTCTCACACAAATGTCTCTCTCTTTAAAATCAATAAAAAATATCCTTGGGTGAGGATTAATTTTTTTAAATGAGCTGTTTTAGTAATTATGTAGTGGTATTTCTTCATGCTTCTAATTTGCATTTCCCTATGGCTAATGCTGTTGAATATCTTTTCATGTTTTTTTTTCTGTCATCCATATTATCTTCTCTAGTCAACTGTCATTCAAAAGTTTTGCCTATTTTTAAAAAAAATTGTGTTGTGTGTTTTCTTATTATTGATTTTTGAGAGTTCTTTATATATTGTGGCTATTAGTACTTTTTAAATCACTGCTTTTTTTAAAAAATGTAATCCAAAAGAATTACATCTTCCTTCTTTCTTCAGGTTTTGAGGATCATTTATTCACAACTATTATACTTGTCCTCCAAAATTTAATCTTAAAATTTTGAAAGTTGTATGAAAACTACCTCCCTCACTCCCTGGGAAACGACAGGGAAAATATGGAGTGAAGGCAAGAAGGAATTCTTGTATCTGGTTTCATCTGAATGTCAATTTAAATGTGTGATATAAACCTGTAGAAGACACGGTGTGAGGGGCTAAAGCTGACAAGTGATGACATATCGATCATTAGGCCTTGGACAGCCACACCATAGAAATAATAGTAGGTTACAGAAGATAGCATTTATAAAAAAAAAAAACAATAGAAGTATGTTCCACAGGCAAAAACAAACAAACAAAAAAAAACATGCTCTCAATGGGTTGCTGAATAGCTGCTGAGAGGACTGGCAGTAAAACACTCCAGAAGTTAAATACAATAGAGAGGCTCTATAAAACCAAAAGGGGGCTTCTATTTATGCACTTCCTAATTATAAAATGAATAAAAAATGGGGCTTCTCTGGTTTATGACACAGCATGGGCATCCAGGCTGAGTTCAGATTCTTTCAAGCTGCTGTTGTCAATTTTTCTTAGAATCTGTCTTTAAGCCCTTCATTTGAAGAAAAAGTAACTTTAGCCCTGGCTGGTGTAGCCCAGTGGATTGAGCATGGGCCTGTGAACCAAAGGGTCGCTGGTTCAATTCCCATTCAGGGCACATGCCTGGGTTTCAGGCCAGTCCCCCAGTAGGGGACACATAAGAGGCAACCACACATTGATGTTTCTCTCCCTCTCTTTCTCCCTCCCTTCCCTTCTCTCTAAAAATAAATACATAAAATATTTTTTTTAAAGAAAGAGCAACTTGAAAGGTAGGGTAGAATCTCAATGTAGCAACACAATGTTTACTCCCAGACTCTCCTTTCAAAGTTAACAACTACTCAACCACTTTCCCCAATGAGCCCCATATTTCAATATCTTGTAGTGAAGCTTCCACCTGTCTTTATAAATGCAGGAAAAGAATTCAAGTGTATACTAAGCAGTCTACTGCTCTAATACCACTCATTCTTTGCCATAAATATTGGACCTACTTTATGAAAGTGAGAGTTTCTCCTCTTATTTTACCAAATACGAAAATATGCATTTTGCTAGCATAGTTTTCTCATTAACTTTTAGTCACTCAATTATATGTTGAAAATATGGCATGAAATCTTGTCGTATTTACTCCAAATGAATAGTAGTATATACATCATCTTCCATATTCCATGTGAAAGGCCTAGGCAAGTTCTGCCTAGCTCAACTTTTTAGGCATCTCTCTATCCCGTTCATTTTTCTCTATTTCAATGGCCACAGCCATAGCTCAGGCCACTACTATGTCTCACCTGGAGACTATGACTAATACCATCCTAAAGGATTCTGCCGACATTCTCACCTCATCCAATCCATCCTGCACACTACAGCCAGAGTGACATTTCTAGAATGCAAAATGAATGAATCATGTCACTCCTCTACTTAACACTCATCAAAAGCTTCCCAGTACCATTAGAATAAAGTCCATGCCCTTCAGAATGCCCTTTGTAGGTTGGCATCCTGCCTGCCTTCCTGGCCTACTCCCTCACCCTCTTGTATTTCCCACTTCATGTCTGAATTAGGAAATGTGTACTTTTCTAGTTCTTGAACATAGTTTTACTCCTATTTACTGAACTCTTAGCGACCACTTGTTTTTCACTCTAAATATCATTCATCAGAGCTTTTCTGCCCTTTGATCAACAATATCAAGAGCCACCTCTAGGAGTTTACATTGTATCCTACATGTTATTATTCCACCTAGCATACTTTATCACAAGTGATAATTTAGCCGTCAGATTCTCATGAAACTATAAACTTTCAAAGAAGTGAACTTTTTGATCCTGGTGACCGTTTTATTCCTAGCACCTAGCACAATAACTTGCCTATCCGTTAGCTGAATGAAAAAAATGGATGGATGGATGGATGGATGGATGGATGGATGGATGGATATCAGCCTAATAGAGAGCTTGGTAAAGAAAGTAAATAAGGAATAGTATCCCCTTTATAATGATGAGATGATAAAAATACCTACTTCATATCATTGCTGTGAAGGTTTGATATTTATTTTATGTAAAGCATTTAGAATTGTGTCTGACACATTATAAGCATTCTTCCAAAAATGTCAACCATTATTAATGACAATAATTATATGTTCTCAAGAAATATGACAAATAAATGAATGGATGAAACATAAAATACTTTTAAAAGGAGCCCTGGCTGATGTGGCTCAGTGGATTGAATGTGGGCCTATGAATAAAAGGGTCACCAGTTTGATTCCCAGTCAGGGCACATGTCTGGGTTGTGGGCCAGGTCCCCAGAGCACGCAAAACCACACATTTATGTTTGTCTCTCTCTCTTTCTCTTTCCCTTCCCCTCTCTCTAAAAATAAATAAATAAAATCTTTTTTAAAAATGAAAAAAGATGACTCAGCAGTAAAATCTAGATAAGTTCTTGTTGACATTTCCATCATGCCTTTGAGACTTCCTGAAAATGCCCAGCACCTGTGGCCCCAATTCGTCCATGTTCGGCACTATTCAGTAATAAAATACAATGGAGCACTTTTTGCCCTAGGATCCAAGTTCAACCCTTATTACTGGAGTTGTTTCTGCCAAATTCCTAATCTCTGAAACTCTGGACTCTGCTTCTGTTTTGTGATCTATGTACCTTCTTGCTACCCCTTGTCTTAGGGAACCTTCTAACTCTTGGTCTCTTGCCTACCTAACTGGTGGTACCTGATTAATTGGGTTTCTGCTCCCGACCCTCCATTGCTTGGTTTGTATCCAGGATGGGTCAGTGGCTTTAAGGACATACCTCTGGGCAGTGCACTGTGCCAAGACACACAATAGAAAATGCCACAGTGGTTGGTCTACATTAGCATAATCATCTCCTGAATCTACTTTGAACCAGTTCATATTTTGTCTCAAACCAACTTTCGAGTTTTAACCTTCTCCTTATTTTTGATACTTCTTTCCAAGTTGTCTTTTCAGCTTGATGTTATTCTTTTTAAGGCTTTGACTAGCATTCTCCTAATGTGAAATTTCCTTGGAAAATGTTTGACTTGGTCCTGGGACCCACCACACCAATGATGATACTTCTGTGCTGCCCTAACTAGGTAGTAATGTGTGAAATATTTAATTCAGGGTAAGGCAGAGGCAATGAGAAATCAAAATGAATGTTGGCAACAGAATTGGAGGAGTATCTTGGAAGGTCTCATTCTATGTCAAACAGTAATTATTTAGTAGATCTGTGGGTGCAGAATGTGGACATGAGAAAGCAGGTACTCACCACAGCAGTATGAAAGTAAGCCAAAATTTAACAACAGCTACATCTATATTTCAGCAAAGATTTTATCTAGAATGCTGTATTCCCACAGAAGCCTATTTTTTCCATATCTTTACAAGGCATTTCCCATTAGACTGATGCCTAAATTTAGGAAGTAGGACCCAGGATTTCTCACAAAGACTATGTTTGCACTTATATTTGGCTTTATTCACCCCACATGGAAACTACTAGGGGCAAAATCACACCCAAGGTTACTATGTTTTATAAGGAATAGTGTTGCTCAAGAAACCTCAAACTTGTGACTGTTTAACCTTATCAGTCCTTGAAACTTTACAGAGAAGAAATGAACTAAGAAGGTCATATGTTCCTCAGGAAAAACATCTCCAAAGTTAACTTCAACCATGTTATACAACCATGGAAGATGCTAGGGAGCCTCCTGAAAAAGAATAGGAAGATCGTCCAATAAAAAGTCAACTCCATTGCAAGGACAAAGTCTTTGCTGTCTGATGTGTGCTATAGATCAGCAATTTGTGTGTAATTTCCATTCTTTCTTTTCCCAAGATGAAGAATTTATTGTCGTTACCCTTGTTCTTTGTCACTGTTGTCTACTAGATGAAGGGAGCGGATAACTCATCCTTCAGCAAATAATCACTAGGCCAAAACATCCATATCTAGATCCGACAGTGGGGCATGGACATGACTCAGAGATGATGTACTTCAAGCTAGATTCTAAAATGAAGATATTTGGTGTTACTTTCTGTGGAAGAGGGGTGAATGGACTTTATGGAAATGTATATATATGAAGAAGAATGTGCATGAATGCCCATTAGTTTAAGGGCTGGATTGTGTCAGAGCCTACTGATTGGTTAATTTGATACCTCCACCCTTCTTTTTCTTGTCCTGGCCACCACAGAGGCAAAAAACAAAAGCAAACAAACAGAAAAACTGAATATAGGCTTTCTCAGCTTCTCTTCTAACCAAGGTGAGCCATATGTCACATTTCTAAACAAAAAGATGTGAAGGTCAGAGGTGATGTGTAAAGGCTTTTACTTTGCTGAAAGAATGAGCAGACATCACTGGTACTTTACCTTACCTCATTTTTCCTAGCCTTAGGGTAGACACAAGACTTGGTGATGTGCCACCCCTCTGATAACTCTTAAAAAAACCCAACAGAGTTAAAGAGGTACAAGCAATAACACTATTAACTACGAAGCACATGTCAGCAATAACCAACATTCTGATTCTTATGTGAAAAACAGTTACTAATAGTTTATACCACTGTTCACTGGCTTGCGAGTTGTTTGCAGTTGAAAACATCCTTACTAGCGGAGTCCTCTGTAATGTAATTGAAGTCTCTAACATCGTTACTCTGGTGAAAACAATGATGAATTCTGCAGTTTACATTTTTATCCTTTCGTAGGTCATCCCTGTTTTCTCCCAGCCCATGTGAGGGATCTGCTTTCTGCTCTGAAATCTGTCAGCATACAACTTTGTCATAATCCAAACCGGGCAAGCAATACAAGAGCCAGATGGATATTATGATATGTGAATCTTTCCAGCATCAAATTTTATAATAACAAATTTAGAACTCCCCAAAAATGATCAGAAGAAAACTAAAGATAATTGAATAGACTTGAATCAACAATGAACATTTTCTAGTGCCTAAGCTGGCACTTTCAAGCACCATGACCATGACAGGTATTACTGATGATTTACAGCACATTTTCTACTCAATGCCCGAGGATCCTCCATGATGGAAAGTTCTAGGCAAACTCTACTAAGTAATCGGAGCTGGCACAAATTGTGAAAGTTACTTGGATTTATTAACAGTTGCATGCATGCAAATTGTAGGTATGGCTCATGATACAAACACAAGTCCATGTTCATCAGGAATTTTTACCTTTTAGGCAGGGAGTAGAGAGGGCGTGCAGGGTACCAACTGAGTATTTCAACTTTGTTTTTTATCCTCTTATTTCCCTTAAATCCTAATTGATATTGTCATCTTCATGACTATCTAGTCAAGAAGACAGACAGAATCTCATTGAATTTACTGAAATGTCATTGTGCTTTATTATGACATTGTACTCATCACTATGGCTAGTAAACAATCCATGTACTTTGTATTGACAGTTCATTTCTTTTAGCTCTGTCCCTTCATCTTTACCTCTGAATATTTGAAACTTGGTCAAAACAATTCTTGCTATGTATAAAAAAGATTCCTTCACTACTCCATTATAAAAGATTATTAACATGCCCTTTTGGACAAGACAAACTATAGCTTTAAATAGAAGGAATTTGTTTCTAGATATGCCTTTCAGAAGACTATTTCTCTCCTCTACAGGAAAATAAACCCTTGCTTGAGTGACCCCCCCATTTCCTTCTTCAAATCTACTTGGCAACTTAACTTGAAGGACAGATAAAAAGGAAGAGGGCTATTGGGAGTTGATGCTTAACACTTTCCTGCCAAGTGCGTAGAATGGACTTATTTGATCTGGGTTATAGAATGACCCAGATCAAATGGGTGAAAGAGCACTGAAAGATGCCAGAATGAACAGAGATTTTATTGAGAGACACTGGCAACTTCTATTTGGTGCCCTGAAAGGAGACAATTACATGTGAGAAGAGCAAATGAGAAAGTGCAAAGAAAATAAAACATAGTTTGTGGGGAACGAAATAAAACATAAAATTAAGTTTAGTAAAATTTTAGACATAAGTATATGCACATGAAAAAAATAATTTAGGGAAAATAGGTATGTGCTAACAGCAACACCAGCATTACAAGGCGTGTGAAAAATATAAAAAGGTTGACATGAAATCAGTCACAGTCAGTGAGAAAGAATGGGCATGAAAATTATAGCGCTCGTGATAAAATAGCATGATCTTGAAAAAGAACTGTGAGTTCTTTCAGTGTAGGTGACACCGAGTCTTCCCCAAAGGAGAGAGCAGAAGCACCTGTGAAGCAGAGACAGGAAAGAAATGAAGAAGGAAGTTTTAACTTTGTAGTTCTTCATTCATTTATTCAAATATTTAGTAAGTTTCTACTAAGCACTGTTCTAGGTAATGAGTGTCTGCCAGCTAACCAGACCTCAAAACCTTTGCCCCGTGGAGCTTACACCTCTAGTGAAGGAAAGGCAAGTAGTACAGCAATAAGGAAACAGAGATAATGCCATTCTATCCTGTATAATTATGTAAAATTAAGCCTCAGTATTTGACAACTTCTCAGACACCACAGACCTGTTGTCTAATGAAATCAGTGCAAGAGGTAAATTACATATTTGCATATACATACAGCCTTGTCTGTTTCCTGAGTCAGCATCCCTTCCTGTAGGAAACGGTGGCTTGGTAAAAGACAGAGGTTCAGTTTCCTGATCAGGAGGTATAAGTTGAAGTAGCTATTGCATGTTGCTTTTTTTGACATTGGCTTTAGGCCAAGGAGGATTAAACCCACAAAGAAAAGGTAGTAAAAATCTCAAAGAAATTAGTAACAGTAATCAAGACCAAAGCTTTCAGAGAAAACATCCTTTTTAAAGGTAAAAAAAATTAAGTATAACACTGGCTTAAGGAGTGATGTTTTCAGGCAAGGGCTGCTATTCTAGGCCATCCATCCACCCATCCATCCTCCAAGTATTCTAGTAGAAGTGAGGAGCTTTTACAAAGACATAGGCTAGTTTATCCTCACTAGGAAAAAGGAGCCCTGATATAAGGTGGCTTGCGCAAATCATCTTCAATTCCCACAGAGTTTATTCTATAGGCTGATTCCTGGGGGACGGGGGAAGGGAAACTATGACATAAGCCATATATGTCTTCAACCCAGCCTATTTCTCTTCCTGTTTATTGCCAATCTTTGCATTTCTTGTGCATAGGCATGGGTTCCCAGTTTCCCAAAGTTCCTAGCTGTCTCTGTCAGTGATAGACAAAGTCAAGCCAAAGTCCTAAAAAGAGAAATTTGCCTCCCGTTAGAGATCTGACATACGTTTGTGATGAATGATGTGGAAAGATTTCATAAAGAATTCAAAGAAGCTCTGGGAAATTTATATTAAATACAATCAGTCTTACACAGACATACATCTTGGAATTTCACTCCTTGACACTTCCTCCTTAAGACAAAAATTAAATAATGACTCTATAAAAACATTATAGGTCTCCTTTTACTGAGAAAAAAAAAAGAACAAAATTACAGGACCCTTTTTCAGCTCAACTTTTCTTTAGCCCACCCTGAATTCCTTTGACACACTTTCAGGTCTACCTTTACAGCAGGAGAGAGATTCTGTAAACTAGAGATTTATAACATATGACAACTTAACCCAGATCCTTATGAAACTAGAAGTGAGTCAGCAACATTATAGCTGCTTGAAATTCAGGGCATTTCAGAGTGACAGGGAGAAATCTTCAAACATTTCACAGAGAATGTTTTACTCTGGGAAAAATTGCTGAGACTTCTTCACAGGCAAAGTAGTGCCTGCGTTTTTATTTTCCATGGTTAGGTGGCAAACGGTCCAATGTTCTGTGAGCGGGGATCAGACAACTGACAACAGGAAGGGCCGCATCAGTACCATCATCAGGATGTCTAGTTGCTTCCACACAACCTTTCCTAAAAAGTGGCCAACCTTCAATGACTCCCACCCTGTTCAAGAAGATAATCTTTACACTTTAATGCAAGCTACAAAGCCTGGCTCCTGCCAGGGTTTCTACTTCTCTCCCCTATACCTATCGTCTCAATGGATCAGGCTCTACATCTAATTATCATTGAGTTGATCCCTGGTAAGTTCATAAAACAAATAACTATCATACACAGAAATAATTAAAACAATCTCCATATAGTGAGTATCTACATGAGTCTGGAGCTTATACATGTTTTGCTAATTGTCACAAAACCCCTGCAAAGTGGGCGACATCTATCTGAGAGCTCAGGAAGCTGTATTTTGACAAGATGTGTAATTTGCATGAGGTAGCACTGCTAATACATGGTAGACATGGAATTTCAGTACAGATCTGTTTGATGTCCAAGAACATTATCCTCCTCTGCTCCTTTCCCTGATTAACTCATCTGTGACTTTCCAACCAAGCCTACAAGGGTTTCCTCTGATGCTCCCACCCCATGCGTAGAACAGGGGCTCCGCTTGCTTTCAGAAAGCAAGTGAGCATTCCTTGACTCATTGTCTTTATTCCAGAGATCTCACTAGCTGGCTTGTCTCTCCCCTCTTAGCCTGTGAGCAACAAGCCGGCACTGTTTCTTCTCTGTAGCCACATTACTTTGCATGGCTTAGAGGCTCATAAAATGATTCTCACCCATGGCCTTCAGGAAATGAATGGATGATTTCAAAGATGCTGCTCGATGATTTGGGGACCAGGTGAAACCCAAGAGGTAGCTCTCTCAAGCCTTTGCCAGTCATTGCCATCTGAGGCTTCCCTTTCCCACTCTAACAATTTGCTGCGAACAGTGCATGGAGTACCTAAGGGTGGCTTAAAACTTAGAGCTTTGTTTTCTGAGCCCTCCCTAACCCCCTCTAAAATCAACTCACTTCCTCTAATAATCCGGACAACAAAGAGGCAGAATTAGCTCCCTCCAAGGAGATTTAAAAGTGATCAGGAAAGGTGGCTGCTGAGGGGCCTGTAGTGAGGAAGACATGATAAACACTATTAGGAGGCTTTAGTGAATTGTAACTGGGGAAATGTGGCTGGATTCATCAGGTCGTGGTTAGGGGACCTAGAAGCAAATTTTACTAGCTGACCTTAACCAGAGAATTGATTTTTCTTTTCTCACAGGTCCCACAGAAAGAGTGAAACAGAGAAAGGACTGGAGGCCAGCAGGGATGGAGAGAAGAGATGGCAGAACAAAAGGGACCTTTCCTTCCCTCTACAAGAAGAATGTGTTCTCTGGAGAGCAGAGCCCTGTGATAAGGAGACCCCACCAGAATCTACAGAAAATGCATCCCCTGGGTTCTGCAAGGCTGGGAATTTGAAGGTCGAGTCATAGAGCAGGTCATAGAATCAGGGTCACAGTTGGGGACATTCCTGCTTCATGTTCAAGGGTGCTGAATGAGGCATATGAAATCCCTCTCTATCATTTCGTATGATAGAAGTATCTCTACTTCTATCTTTCTCTCCACATTCAGCAAGAAATCACTGTTCCACACAAGGAGTCTACACACTCCAGCTAGTACATATTTTCAGTCATTTATGTGACTCGCTGTCCTGCTGTCCTAAGAGGACTGGTGGAAGTCAGAGGCAGCACTGTCTACTGGAGAGCAGAAGCCTTTCCCAAGTATGCCATTTATTACAGAAAGAAAAGCTCCTCCTGGCAGAGATGGTTATCACAGAAGTTGCACAGTCATTTGCAATTAAAATAAAAAGATAACCATGATTTTTAAAAAATGTCACCTCTAGTGCTTTCTGAACTGTGACCATGATTCTGGATAATAATAGCCATGGATGGGTGTTGTCACACTTAACTTATGGGGACTGTGAGCATCAAAGGAGGGGCTGAATCTCTGAGCCTGCAGTGCTTGGTCACCTAGTCGACGGTGGTGGTTATTATTAGCCACTAGTAGTAATATGATTTCCATTTTCTTTTTTTTAAAGATTTTATTTATTTATTTTTAGAGAAAAGAGAAGGGAAGGAGAAAGAGAGTTAGAGAAAATGTGTGAAATGGATTGGTTCCCTCTTATACACCCGCAACGGGGGACCTGGCCCACGACCCAGGCATGTGCCCAGAACTGGAATTAAACCTGCGACCTTTCAGTTCACAAACCAGTGCTCAATCCACTGAGCCACACCAGCCAGGACAATGATTCCAATTTTTAAGATGAAGAAGCTGAAGCTCAAGGAGTCACATGCTTGATGAGAGTCACACAGCTAGGAAGTAACTGATGGAGCCAGGATCTGGTTCCAGTTAGGTTATGTGGAGAGTCTATCAAGGCCTTTTGACAAAACAGAAATAAATGCAGAATGAGAGGAGCCGAGAGAGTTCACGTGGCTGCCTCTTTCCCTTAACTCAGAGGAGAATGCCAATAAATGCTTTCTGATAGGTTAGGTACCAGGAGGGCCCAACATGGTTTTATCTGATGAGAAATCAGCGGCGGTTTCCTGGGCTAGTTTCACAAAAGCCGTCCTGTCATCGTCTCAGAAAAAAAGTTGCTCATGCTGCATTTCCTGGGAAGTTGCGGTGACTCCTTGGAACTCAATTGCATTCTGACAACTTATTCATCTTCCAGCTTATTTCCCATCACTGACCCTGATCTTATTAGAAAAACCCTGGAGAATATCAGTAATAGCACCTTTTCTTTTTCTTTTTTTTTTTGACAAGTTACTCCAGAATGGATTTAATATCTTAAAATTGTCATTGATTGAAACTAGTAATTCTAAATGAGCAGTTTAAAACTAATATCGCTTTTTTCTCTTATTCTTTTTCCCTTTACCTATTTGATACTAAGTGTTCAACAGGGTATAAAAATGTCCATGAGAGAGGAAGACAGAGAGAAAATGTGCAGTAGCACAGTCTCCCCAGGGCTTTGAGTTATTCTCCGCTGGATCACCTGCCTAGAACAGAGCTCAGCACATAGTAGGTGCTTAAGAAATATTTTTAGAAATCAGGGAAAGTTATTCTAAAGTGGAGCTGATGATTCAGGAAATTAGAGGCTGAGATCTCAAAACATGGTTGTGGTTTTTCAGTGGGGGCTTTTGTGAGCAAGGAACGGCCAGGTGTAGCTAGAATGAGTGACTGCTACTCAATGAGGTTTGAGAGGCCATGAAGTTTTGTCTACTTCAAAAATCTATTCCTCTCAGCAACCTTTTACCAACTGATATTCCCATTTTGAGTCTGCTTTCAGGACCTAAAAAAGAAAAAAAAAAAGGCACTGATTTGGATAAGAACTATTAGCCCAGATCAGTTTATTTTTAATTAGCTAATTGAGACTCTGGGCTCCTAAAGGACAAAGATATAGGGGGTAGGTGAGTTCCTGTTACCGGAGATAATCAAAAGTGCTTGACCCAATGGGTGGCATGATTAGATGCTGTTTGAGCAGAGGGAGGGAAACAGAGCATGCCTCGGGGAGGGACACTCAAACCTAACCCTCCCACTTAACCAGCCCTGCCCCCAGTGCCACATTTGCATGGCCCAGGAGAGAAACAGCACGTAAAGAAAACCATGGGTTTACCCCAGCTGGTGTTGCTCAGTTGGTTGGAGAGTCATCCTGTAACCAAAAGGTTGTGAGTGTAATTCCCAGTGAGGGCATAAGCCTAGGTTGTGGGTTCGATCCATGTGTGTACAATTTTTGGCCTGGTCCAGGCATGTATAGGAGGAAAACAATTGATGTCTCTTTCTCATATTGATGTTTCCTCTCTTTCTTCCTCTCTCCCTTCCTTTCTAAAAGTAATGAAAAATTGTTCTTGGGTGCAGATTTTTAAGAAATAATAATGGTTTGGAGTGTGGAAAACCTGAACTTTTCTAGTTTCATCCTTTTTTAGCTACAGGGTCAGCAACTCACTTTGCGTTTG
The DNA here is from genome assembly GCA_007922815.1 of Macrotus californicus. NCBI lineage: Eukaryota > Metazoa > Chordata > Mammalia > Chiroptera > Phyllostomidae > Macrotus > Macrotus californicus. The sequence continues at coordinate 24,915 of VMDR010006326.1, forward strand.
CTTGTTTTCCTAATCTGCAGAGTGGGTATAGTTGTCCTTCCATTCTGTGTGGCAATGAGGCATAACTGAATCACAAAAATGCCTAATACAGTCTGTATCGAAGAGGCATTTCATAAACGAGCTTTCAGCATTATCAATAATTCTTTTCAAAGAAGTATGTATCCTTCCTAATAAAGCAAATTGAAGAGGAGCTAAGGAGAGAGAAAGCTGAAACAGGAGAGGGGGACGGAAGGCCTGGAGTATTTATCAAGAATCTACTCTGTGTCAAAAATTTACTCAACAATGCTACATGCAAACGCTCCTGGGAGAGAATAAAATCCCTAATATAAATGTCGCCTCCTCTAACTCTTCTCTCTTCACTGTACCATATACCTCAGACCTTAATTCTTCAGGCTCTCCAAAAGACAGAAACACTGATGAAAAAGGCAAAATGGAAATGGGAGGAAGAAGACAGTTCTGCATAAAACAAAAGCTTAATTGCTTGAGTGTCAAACCATGCCCTGGAACTGGAAGCTTTGAGCAAGTTCCTGGGGGAGAGGAAGTCCCACACTGCCAACAAGAGATTCCTTCACTCTCAAGGCCCCATATCAAATGGAATCCTGGTGTGCACTGTTTCTAAAACTTCCTCGGAAACTCCAGAGAAAGTGACTAAAGAAGAAGGTGGATAATCACAAGCAGCGCTTAACAGAGTACGGCAATATTATCTTCTCATCTTGGAATATTCCAGAAGACAAGAGGTCCCATTTCTCCTGTGATTTTTCATCACCTCTTCAGAAATATTCAAATGAGTGGAGACAACTCCTTCACTTGGCATTTGGACCCATCCATTAGCTACTCCAGCCCTCGAGTGCTTAGTCATTTCTTAGCTCATGTCACTGCCACTTCGTTCTCGCATTTGACACTGACTCCCATAACCTTGCAGCATCTGCCCTCCAGTTCCCTGAAAACCCTGTGCAGCGTGCTTCCATGCATGCCCCTTTGAATGTCCTTTTTTTTCTCTTTTTTTTTTTTCCTTTTGACAAGGAAAAGAGCTATCAGGTTTCTTGAACATTCTTGAATAGCTAATTCCTGGAGTCCTTGTCCTCACTTCTTCCCCTCTGTACCTCCCTGGCATTTGCTTCAAGATCTGCTGCTTTTCAAACAACGACCTGGCACTGAGCTGAGGTTTCCAAATGTTAACTCCCTGGCACCGGTCCTGTCGGTGCTGAAAGAATCCTTCCCTGATTTTCATTTCCATGCCTATCAGGGTCAGCTCTGCTTTTCGCCTTTTTCCCTACAAGGTGGTTTGGAGGCCATGGCCCAGAGAACAGACTAGAGAAATCCTCCTCTTCCCTTCAGGCCATCTCTAGCCATTCTTGCCTGGGCATTTAGAAACTCACAGCCTCCCTGACTCTTATGTAAACGCCTGTGGGCAGAGTCAGAGGGTGGGCTCTTACTTGCATACCAGCTTTCCAGACTTCCTTCAGGGAGGTCTACTCAGCTCCCAGCACCTCACAGGAGCTATTCTCATGACCTTGCGATTGAATTGATTACAATCTCTGAAGAGTGATTTTAGGGAGTGAGTAGGACTTTAGGAAGTGAGATTATGTGTTCAGTTTTGGATATACTGTTTTTAAATTTCCAGGGGAAACTCAAGTGACAATGTCCAGAAGTTAGGTCTATGAGTCTGAAGCATGGGAGAGTGATTTGGGTTGAAGAAATTGATTTAGAAGTCATCTTCCATGGTTTTGGGGAAATCAATGTTATTGTAGTTAATGATACATCTCGAGGAGAGCATGCATGAAGAAGAGATGGTTAAGGCAAACAACATGAAAGACATAGTTAAAGAAAAAGAAACTAATGAAGGAGACTATGTAGATGCAGCTAGAGTATAAAGAAAAAGGTAAGAAGTTAATGCACTGAGTATATATATTTTTTTATTTCCATAACATGTAAGAATTGGAAGCTATCTTCCCCCTTCACTTTAGTGATGTGAATGAATAGTGGTGCCTGGAGAGGTAAAGCACATTGGCAAAGTATTAGGTTGGCCAAAAGGTTCATTTGTTTTTTTCTGGACGATGGTTCTAGTAGTGCCTAGTTGTCCTTCACTTCATTCGACACAAATTTGTCAGCTGTCACATCAGCATGCATTTTGAAAAACTTATCAAAATTGATAAAAATGCAACTGAAACACAAAAAGAGATTTGTGCAGTGTTATGGAGAAGGTGCTGTGACTGATCGAATGTGTCCAAAGTGATTTGCAAAGTTTCATAGTCGAGATTTCTCACTGGACAATGCTCCACAGCCAGGTAGACCAGTTGAAGCTGATAGTGATCAAATCGAGACATTGAGAATAATCAATGTTATACCATGTGGGAGATAGCTGACACACTCAAAATATCCAAATCAATAAAGTTATTGGTGAAAATGAAAAAAAATGTGTCTTTTATAGTGAAAACTAAACAAACTTTTTGGTCAACCCAATATTTACAACTGGCCCATATTAAAGTCAGACCTAGAACTCAGAACTAATTCCAACCTAGGTCAGAGTTTTTGTGAGGTTATTGTACTTGTTTGTTTGTTTTTGTTTCCTTTAGCTTTACTGTCTACAATAGTGTATGGGAATGAAAATAGATATATATATATATATAATTTAAAAAATGTATCTTCTGACCTCAGATTTCATCATAGCTTTCCATTTTTGAAAGACATTTTAATTGCCCATCTGAGCCACTAAGAAGGGAAGGGAGGAAGCTCAATGTTTGCCAAGTTCTTTTACACAGAAAAGCCCAGAAAATGCCATTACCCTTGCACAAAATAGGCTTTATTTTTCTATTTTATATTGAAGAAAATAGGGCCCAGAGATGTAAAGAAGTAAAATTCCTAGGGTCACACAGGTAGGGTAGACAGTTATTTCATTGTCAAGTTGTCTTAATTATTTCTCACTTTGTCAACCTGGGGTTTCCTTGCTGACTCAGTATTCATACTACTCATAAGGGACAGTTTTAGGGGAGTGATCATTAATAAAAAGGACAGTACATATTGATTTAAAATATTTGTTCTCTGTATTGGGGGACTAAGATAAATTCAAAGTTGAGCCATAGCTTTGGGGAAAGTAGTGTTATCTTTCAAGAAATTCCAATAATTGAGAGCTAGCTCCAGAGTTATTAAAGAAGTCAGCGCTTTCTACTCTCAAAGCAAGTCTATCACTGTGCAGGGGACTCAGCCTCTTGTGTTGGAAATGAGTTAATCTAGTCAAAATATGACATGCTATTTTTATTCTTTACCCAGATTAGCCAAAGTCTAAGAATGCATTTCAAAGTACTGCTGATGGAAGCTCCACCTGAAACCTGTTCTCCCAGATAAGTATCTTCCTCCCATTCATCGTTCCAAGAAAAGAAATCTCACTGAACAGCAGCATTTTCATCTGCTTTGGATTCAGCTAGAGATAAATTGTTCTGGCTGCAAACTAATTAATATCAGTCACCTGGAAAGCAGAAATTGGGAGACAACAGGCCTCTCTTTCTTGATAAATAGATTTCTGGGTAAGAAATGCACATGATGTGACAATTCATTTGGCCAAAGGAATAGCAAAAATGAGCCTTTTTGGACAGATATTTGGAATGCGTAAGCAACTCCCCCAACTTCATCCATTTGAGCTCAGGTAAGACTTTTGTCCTAAGAATCAAGCTTTCCTAAGTCCTTAGGATCAGCAGAAATTCTCTTCCTCCAGAGAAGTTCCCCTAATTGTTAAAGTTCCTCTAGATTGTTAAAGTAATGGCCAGCTTGTGTAAGACAGCTCTATGACCCAGTCATCAGCAGCCCCCTTGCCTGGCCCAGGCTCCCAACTGGGTAAAGAACCAAAACAGTTGTTCCGGGTAATGCATAATCCAAGAGAATCCAAAATCCAAACCATGTAGCTAGGAAAGAAAAGCGAAAGATGTTTAGAAGCAAGATGCAGCAGAGAGCTTCCCCCAGCCTAGCCTGTTGAGAGAGAAACTGTCAGGCTTTCAGGGAAGACAGCCCATGTTTGCATGGACAGGTGGAGTGAGCTTGTGAAAACTACTCACGAATGAAGAAATCACGTTTCTGTCATAGTAAAACTGTGTGTCAGGGGTAGTTCTTTTAATGAAGCCATGAGGGGAGAAATGCCAGCACATGACTATTCTTACATCCAGTTTCTCAGAGAAGGCTTCAGGAACCCCTTTCCCAACTCATGAATCATAACTTTCCACTTACATGTGATCTTGAGAAGAATGATATTCCAGAAACAATTCAGAGCCAGGGCATTTGGGGATTAGTTCAGCCAAAAATAAAAATTCTGTCAATTTTCATCCATCCATCCATTGAGTCGGTCAGCCAACATCCTCGTGCATTCAAAGGGCAAAACAAAGGTAAATTAATAACTCAGAATATATTATCATTTGTATGATAGATGAATGTGCAGAAGACACAAAAATGAAGGTGTCAGTTCTACAAATCTGAGGCAGAAAGTGAGGAGAGATAGGTCAGGAGAGTTTTTGTAGAGAAAGTAACACTTGAACTGAGTCAGTGAAAAATGGCAGACATGAGGGAAACTTTGAATGCTTCCAATTCCAAAAGAGATCCAGGGAAAATGAGAGTTTTACCATTTCAGCTTCTCCCACTGCCCAGTTCTACATATCAAGGATCAGTTCAGGCAATAAAGACCTGAGAGAGCCTTCTCTGCCCATTGTCCTTTCTGAAGAGCAGATTTGTTCCCATAGATCTTGGGATATTTCTTAGTTATACGTTCATCACATTGTATGCATACACTAGATTGCAAATTGCTTGAGGACAGGGTCTCTCATTAATTCATTTTTGTCACTTTGTAACTAAAACAGTGTTTGTGACACAGAAGATATTTTTCTACAGTTTGTCTAACACTATGAAGTCTGTCCAGACAAAGCCCAGCCATTGTTAACATAACAAGAATGATTTGCACAACATTGACGTGCCCTGGCAGCCAAGGTCAGTGGACTAGAATGCACATGTGTGAACAATGACAACTTCACTGTACTAGTCAGTGGGGGCAGTAGTCACACTGTTCAGTGAGCATGTGTACTGTGTGGCTGTCACATTCAAAATGACTGAAAGAGTATAGCAATGAATCTGCATCAAATTTTGTGTTAAGCTTAAACATTCCTCCATGGAAATTATTTGGTTAATTCAGAAGCTGTCAGCCATGGGCAAATGGTGATTGGCAGCTTCATCACAACAACACACCCGTTCATGCACTATGTCTCACGGAGTTTTTTGGCGAAACATCAGATCACCCAAGTGACTCAGCTCCCCTACAGCCTGTGTTTGGAGCCCTGTGACTTCTGGCTTTTCCCCAAACTAAAAGCACCCCTGAAAGGGAAGCAATTTCAGACCATCAATGAGATTCAGGAAGATACGATGGAGCAGCTGATGGCAATTGGGAGAACTATAGGAGGTCCCAAGGTGCCTACTTTGAAGGGGACTGAGGTTCCATTGTCCTACATACAGTGTTTCTTGTATCTTGTTCAATAAATGCCTGTATTTTTCATATTGCATGGCTGGATACCGCCTGGACAGACCATACACACACACACACACACACACACACATGCCTCCAAATTGGATTAGGAGTTTCTTTAAAGGTAGAAACTGCATAATTTTTCCCTTCTAGGTCTAGCATGTTTAAAAACTATATAAATGAGTAAGAAAGAAAGGTTATGAGAATGTAAGTGAGTATTACATCTTCTAGAACCCCACTCAAACTTCAGCATGACAGTGAAGTTGATGACACATTCACTCAATGTCCTTTATTCACTCTATGTCCTTCTTCTGTCACCCAGTGTCATTGTTCTTCCTGCTTTCCTCCAGACAGTGAGGACATGGGTATCCAGATTTCTCTCACTTCTACCCTAACACAACTAGCTTACCTCTTGAAATTACCTGAGTACCAGTGGGTCAGAACTGATAATGGCTATAGTTTACTATCTTTCTCCAGTGTATTTTCAGCTTAACTATAAATACATGTAAATCACTATGGGAGAAATGTTTTGGAGAAAGGATTCTGCCTTGGACCTGTCAACTCATACTAATCTGCAATCAGATTGACTCTGCCTCCCTTTTTGGCCCCAGCTGACTTCTCCATCAATATCCATGTTGTCCTTATGGACTCAGCGTGTTCTCCATGAGTTTGTCCTTGTGCATGTGTTGCTGGTTTGTGTTCTGACAGTGTAAGGTGCCTGGCCACCTGTGGTGTCACAGAAACAACAATGCTGGCCTATGTTCTTACTCAGACACTATCAGTGTGTGACCTGAAGCCCCCGGTGACCCTGAGAATCCCTGTTTGTGTCCTCAAGTCTCTCATCCTGATGTTAATTCTACAATTCTTTGAGTTTTATTTATCCTCTCTCAAATAGCGTTCATGAAGACAACAGATGCGGTATTTCACTTTATTTTACCCTTAGGTTTCCTTTGGGAGGGGGCAGGGGGACCTGAGAGGAATATAGGAATTCCTGCCATCTTGTATCACTTGTTGCTTGTGATGGTTCGTTAAGTTGCCAAGAGGTGCACAGCCCATCTGAGCCTCTCAGACAATCCATTCAATCCCAGCCCTTGGCCTTATCTATGTAGAGGGTTGGAAAATTCATAGCAACAGAGAGTTCTGGATATAGAGTGTCATCTGTACAGTTGTTGGGTGATATGAGAGATAGGGAGAAGAAGAAGGGACATATCAGACAGGGGAGAAATGTCCCCTGTCACCCAGATGTGCTGCAGAACCAGCTCCTCCTTTCAAGTTCACGTTCACTGACTGGGTGCAGTGGTCCAAATACAGGAAGCCCACCACCTCAAAGTGAGCCACACCCTCCAGACAGGTTCACACACCGAGTTCCAGCCAGATTTTCCAAGTGAAATATTGCATTTCCTCTATTAAGCTCAACCTCCTTTCAACAATTCCTTTCTTACTTGGCCAGTGAAATGAATCAAAGAGACGATTTTCTGGGCAAATTGGTAGGAAAACCCTGATGCAGAGTGTTCCCCTTCTGATTGCAGCCTGACTTCCACTGACTGAATCTCGCATGGAGCAGTGGTTCAGGGGTTTCAAAGGAGAACTCAGCAAAAGAAAAAGAAGAAAAAGCCCACAAAGTTTTTCAAAGTGCCAACTGCCGAGTTATCGAGCCGCAGATCTAAATGTCAGCGCTGTGGGCCTGATTTGCACATTTCAAACCGATCTGGTAATTTTTTTTTCATTTTTATCTGCACGCATGAAGTGCTTTGGAATACTGAAACAATTTAGAATCATATTTAGTTTGCAACAGTTCAATTAACTTAAGTGCTGAAACATGCTCCCCAGCTGGTAACTAGTTTAATCGGTTACTATTACAAGAAATAATTTCTTCAGTGCCGGGACTCCCCAATGTCCTCTCTGGAGGGGCACAGCCATTCTCTGGTATGTGGGAATGGGAAGGTTAGAAGTCTGGCGAAAATCTCTGATTTCACAAAGAAGAAAAATAAAAGAATTCACTCTTTTATAAGGGAAAAATAACTTCCTAGGCATGGGTTTCCATTTTATGCTGTGATTTTATGACCTACTGTTCCCTTGAAATAGCTTTATAACCACTCAATAAGCAAGATGAGGGTGGATCAAGGGTCGAACACTTTTAAAGATATTGGGTAAATGCACTTAACCATGAGCTAAAGTGAGAAATCGGAAACCAAAATGCATGTCAGGATCGCTGTGAAGAATGATTAGCTGGGACAGTTTAAGCAGCTGCTAAGCCAACTTACAAACACCTGGAAAGGAATTCCTTCTGGCCTAACCAAGGCTGAATTGTTCTAATTGCATTTGCATTAAAAGGCACCACTGGCAAATTGCAAGGATACATACAGTAAGAAAACATTATGTAAATGTGTAAGAGACACAAAGTAATATTGCATCTTACTTTTGGTTGTATGGATATGTAGAGAAAAGAAAAATAAACGGATGGGAATAACACATGTCAGCCACAAAAGACCAGTCACGACTGAGGAAGGAAGGAGAAAAAAGAGATGGCTATGTGATTTGTTCTAGGGGTGATCCCAGGCATACAGAGTCAATGTTAAGATCTCATAAATCTGGGAAGTGTATATATGGGTTCTATTCTATTATTTTGTGCACTCATGTGTTTATTGTAAATGTTTTCTGATTACAATTTGTAAACATATTTAAAGCAGTCTGTGACAATACCCGTTTTGCAAACATTGTTAAACCTGTTATTTCTGGGGCATTTTTCTCTCACTGCGTGGCCTGCAAGCCCTAGGCTATTTTTTTCAGGTTCACAGAATTCCAGAGACCAAAGTCCATGAGCAACTTCCCCTCTTTCCCACTTCATAATTTTAACCTACCTCATTCAGCTTGCCCACTGGAGGGGGAATAGAGCCCAGATATTTCCCTGTCAAGAACTGCACCCTCTTCCTTCTACTATTGATGCTCCAACAAGGGCACTCCCCCAGCAGGCCAGCCATGCACTGGGGCTGTGAGTGTCTAGTGCTCAGTTTCTCAGATGTATTTGCCAGCCTTTCTGCAGTCAGGTGCTGGGGTGACCACAGACAGCGAGCACTAGTCACCCCTAGGCCCCATTGATGGTTTCAATCAGCTCCTCTGAGCAAAACCAGGTTGGTAAGAACCAATTGCTGTCTAGCTGACACAGAACCACACACACACACACACACACACACAACCAGCTGCTCTGTAAGGTCCATTCTCCGCTTCACATCTCTGCAGCCCTCGCTGTACAATTGCCTCTTTTGTTTTTATAATCCTGTAGAGTGAGTGGACATGAAAGGCAAATAAGAAACTTTGGAAAATCTTTGCCCAAACCTTGCTTTTGTACCTGAAGTTCAAATGTGTTTGGTTAACCTTCTATTTATCCCTTCCCTTTCCTACAGCTGACCTTTCCAGCATTAGTCCTTGCCACAGCGTGCCATGGCAGAAGGTGTCTCCGTGAGACCCTGGCGCCACGTGACAAAGAGACTCTTGAGAGCATTTTATGAATGTTCCATTCATTGGGTACACGCACTGGCACTCCCTTTGTGTGCCACTGTATCTGTGATTAAAATGGAAAACGTCAGCCCCAACATTCAGGTCCTGCTACACTCCGACGCCGACCCCAATCATTGGGTGGTGAGCTCCGATTTTTGCTTTTCCTCCTGTTTTCCTGTGGGACCCTCTGAAATGCAGTTCAGGTTGTAGACCCTGGGACAGGCAGCTCATGGAACAGGCACCAGAATGCTTGTTTTGTGTAGCCAGGTAATTGGAGGAAAATTAAGGTTCTCGATTAGGCCATGCATTGCACTTGATCATGAAGTTACTTGACGTGAAAGGAACATGGCCATACCACAGACTGTGTGACCAGCTTACTAACTCCTTCTTCTTCTGTAAGAAGCAGAGCAATTAATCACTATTCTGTGAGAGCATACACATATTCCTGCCAACGAATAGCGAGACACTTACACAGGGCACTACCTCCAAACACTGCGAAACATTAGTCATTCCATTGAAGTGTACAGCCATCAAGCTGAAAACCTGCTAAATGGTTAAACTAGAATAAGCACAGCCTTATTTTCTTTCGAGTCTCTCGGGCACACTGAGAAGCTCCAGTTGGAGAAAAATAGACCTGGTTGGAAACAAAATGCGAAAGCCATGGTATGAACAAGGTCAGGACTTGGTTTCTGACAACACTGAAGTCAAACAAAGGCAAAAGCCTATGAACCTCCTGAAATGACTTGCTGGAGGTTATTGCGCGGTAACTGTAGGACTGAAGCCACTTTTTTTCATCAATTAGTATTGTTAAAGAGAAGCTTGACTATAGCTCCTAACAGCAGCAAAAATAAATTCCCTCCAATTAAGTAGTCTAATAAGCTATTTAGGATTTTACCACTTAACATTCTTTCCTTCCCATTTAATTTCGGTTTTCACTTGGATGTCATCTTGTTGAAAATCCATCACAGAAAACTATGTGGAAAAAAATAGATAATGTTGCTAAGTGCCCCTGATGTTCCAAAACGAGCAGAAGCACAATATTTTTTCTAAATCACCCCAGGGCTTTTCCTAATAATTCAGCTTCTTCCTACTAGAAATTAATATATGAAAATGGTCAATATGCAAATTCAAATATCACACTAGCTACTTGCCTTCTGTAAGTGCTATATGCATAAATTTGAAACAATGCAATATTTTAAGGTTCTTGATTATAATAATGCCTTGGTGTGCATATGTGCATGCATAATTATGCTCATTTAATTTAATCATGAAAATATTATAGTATCATTTGGTTTTCTCCTCTAAAAGTTCCCTCACTTTTTTCAATTAATTAATTCCACTTTGCCCCTTCTCTATGTCAGTTGATGCTCAGTAATGGTTTTTGAGCTAAAAGGGATAGGGTGACATTTCTACAGACTAAGAACAAAAAAGAGGCACAAGGGAAGGTGATAGCCTCCTGTCCTACATCCTCGTCATGGAAAATGTTAGGCTTTTCAGTAGAACCTTGTCCTAGAAATACCTGTACTTCATGATCATTTCCACCTGCCAGTTTCCAGAGCCCCTGAGAATTTGCCCAGGGCAGTCACCTGATTACGACAGAAGCCCTGGAAACCAGCTCATGCGACCCACACATTCCACATGCTCTAGTGGAGTGGAGCTTTGGGGACCTTGCAGAATTACTGGAATCACATGGAATATATTTAGGTGAGCAAGAAGGTGGAGGACATTTAACGTAACTAAGCACTAGAAGAACCGACAATGCCACGGTGAGAATAAAACGGGCCATTCTGGATGAAAGGCTAGAAACTTGACACAAAGGTCATTGCATATTATCTATCCCCCACCAAGAATACCCTGCTGTCTTTCTCGAAGCTTCCTCTTCTTCCACATGTTAACAGAGACCAATGAAAAGAAATAGGCTGCTCTGTGCCCATCAATAGACTCTATAGAGCATCTTTTCCCCCAGGGATTAATTCAGCTTTTGATTAAATCTTTCTGAGATTTAAATCACAATGTTACAAACCTCCAAGGAACTCCTCTATAAGTTGTGACCTTCTTTATTACTCTCTGCTGTTTAATAAAGTATGGAGATTGATTTATAATGGTGTATAAGGTGTTTGGAAACAAGAAATAGCAACAAGAATTGCAAAATATAAGATTAATGTAAAGTTAAATATCACAAATACTATGCTTTGGTTAAAATATTCTACAATTATTACTGAGTTATGTGTAGCTACTAACACTAGTATCAAATGAGTATATTGATGTTGTTAGGGCTGTAAATTCTATCCAATGATTAGCTAAAGAATGCTACAGAGAATAGAAAATTGGCTACACTGAAAAAGAATTTTGAACTAATATCATGTTGAACAGGTTAGGCAGACTTAGTTTGGAGGACTTTTGAATTGAAACAAAGTCTTTTTAAATAAACTCATCATATCCAGTGCTCATTTATTTTTGCCAGCCTAATTTTGGTTTAAATAATTATTTTGCCATCAGTATCATCAAGGATGGAAGTGATTTAATGTTTGAAGAACATCAAATGAATCTTTTATCTAATTGGGATGTCCCTGGACCAGAGCAGCAGCTGCTAATGCTACATCTTAAAAATCCCTCTTTACTCTCAAAAGGCTTTTAAGGCTCAAAAGTTAACCCTTTACAAAGAAAAAGACTGGCATTATCCTGACATCCTTGCTGGTTCCAGCCAAAAGATTAAAAATATCCTACACAATTTAAGGGTCAGTGGAGACAAGCCCAGACCTGGAGCTTATCCACTGAATCTGAGAGAGCTTAGTACCACGGTTTTAGGTGAATGCATTATTTAGGTGAGATAATGGCATTTTTTTATTTTCTATTTTAATAAAATAAATGAAAAATATTCAATGGTATAAAACAGAAATAAGCCCTGGCTGGTGAAGCTCAGTGGATTGAGCATGGGCTGTGAACCAAAGGGTCACAAGTTCGATTCCCAGTCAGGGCACATGCCTGGGTTTCGGGCCAGATCCCCAGTGGAGACCACATGAGAGGCAACCACACATTGATATTTCTCTCCCTCTCTTTCTCCCTCCCTTCTCCTCTCTCTAAAAATAAATAAATAAAATCTTAAAAAGAAAAAAAACAGAAATAGAACCATAGGAAATGCTTCTTGTATTATTTTGCAGATTTCAATATATGATGCATAGCTCTATCACATCTCTAATAATTAAAAGCATGTTTTCTGTAGGAGACGGGGGTAGGAGCTGGGATATATTTAGCCACCCTTTTCCAATATTACACCTCTGTTGGGTCTTACTGTACAAGTTGCTGGGCATGGGGATGACCATAGGAAATTTAGGGAGGCCAGAATGTTACCAATGCATCTGTCATCTCTGTCATCAGGACCACCAACCACCTACATGGTACAGGGGACGTCCTAACAGCATGCTGTGTCAGCAGCTATCAGCATGTCCCTTATTTAATCTGATGATGACTTACATTTTATAGGGACTGCCTTCTATTACAAGTCTTCAAAAAGTATTCATTCCATCTAAAGTAGAACGGTTTCCTAAGCTGAATGTTTAGAGGGTTGCTCACTAGAGGCAATGGCTTGTACTTAAAAATACACACTTTCCACGGGGACATAGAAAAACAGAGCTTGTCCATGGGCTAAAGTCCCAGGTCACTTCTCACTACAAAAATCACCACTTCTTCCTTCACCATGCGCAAAGAGACAACATAAAGTACAAAAGGCACACGTTACCCTGAAGCTGAAATCCACCCATGAATATGGAAAAGCAGAAAAAAAGGGAGGGAGATCCAGGGGGAAAGAGAATGGTAATGAGCGAACAATCTGTACTGACCTGAGATACATGCCAGGTTACGATAAATAAGAAAAGCAGAAGTAGATTTGAAACATTCGTTTCCCTTTATTAGCTCAGTGAGGCTGATGTGTACTGCACATTTTAAAAAAAAAAATCACAGGAATTTTCATACAATGAATAAAACCACAACAATACATGTAGAATTGGCAGGTGGGGGGGGGGAAGCCCGGTAAGGGCTCAACTAATCGCTCACTTTCCCTCTTCAGCATAGTTCAACCAACAGTATTACACTTTCACCTACAAATCTTAAAGTAGCTCCATCAAATCAGCAGTTCACATTATTGAAAATGTCTGTCACATAGGTACAAATTTAGAATCATCACATTATATTACATGGCTATTCTAGGTCATCTATAGATCAGGTCTTAGACTACAGTGATTGAAGTTCTCGTTACAGCCATCAAAAAAGGACACATAATCATTACCTACTGTAAGCTCACATCTAAAGGCATGAAAAGGTTTCCTTTTTTCCCCTGACCCAACCATCATACCCCGGTAGTGCAGAGCTCCCTCTCTGCCGCTTCGAAGGGTGACAGCCCAGCCGTTGCTCTCTCGGAGTCGTTTAGGAAAAATTGATTTTCTTGCACTGGAAGAATTATTCTGCTACATTTCTTTAAAAAAAAACCCACATTTCTAAAGCACCAGTTCAGTTACCAAAATTGTAGATGTGGTACTTACCACAGCATGAAGGCAATGGCCCGCGGTCATCTAAAAACCCTAGAGATCTATGCTGAAATTTGCCTCCCGTCATGATATGGGGTGCATGTGTTCATTTGAAATATTCTCTCCCCAAAATTTAAAAAATAAAAATAAAAGGAATACAGTTTACATTTTGATGGGCTACCCACAGTGTCTGCATAAGATATAAAAGCTCTATTCAGATGGTTTAGTGATTCTCTCTTTGCACTAATTTTAGATGCAATTTGAAGTCCATGGGGGGAAAAAATGATCTTTATGGTAACAATATTTGTCAGGCCAGAGGGGGAATAAATTAATTCTCAACATGAAATCTGTAGTGCTGTCTTTTGATAAGTAAGAAAAGAAACCAAGTATTTTTTTTTACTCATGTCAACAATCCAGGGGAGAAGATATTCAAAATTGGATCACAAAAATTTAAAGGCAAAATAGAGAACACATCTGGTCCTTGAACACATAATATGATTTACTAAATATTGATTTCTTAAAAATAATTTATTGCTCTTAATAGTCTTTTTTATCATTATTATTCTACAACAGAAGATACTCAAAATTCAGAAAGAAAGACTGTAAACTTTAGTTTGGCGTTCACACAGAGTTAAAATACCTGCATTTAACCTACAGAACAACAAGAATTAGGCGGATTAAAGATGTGTTACTCTTGTAACGCAGAACCTGTGAACAAGTTTGTCTCATAGTATTTTTATTGCTTTCTATCTACTTAGAAAGAAGAAGCCCAAAAATCAAGCAAGCATCTGACAGGACAGACAGTGGATTCACTCAGAACACAATATGCTGGTGATAAATGAACGCAGCTATCAAAATTAGCTGCATTGGCCTAGGGGTGAGATCCATTGTATAAGATTGTGTTGGGCGAGAGAAAGGAAAAGAACAATTACAAAGTAGGACTATCATGTTTTCCAGAAAAGTCACGTCAGCCGAACCGTGATCGGATCTCAATTGAGAAATGTGAAAACACACTCCAAACGTTTTTCCATTCCGGGGGCTCCACACTCAGATGAAATCCTGATGCTCAAAATGGAGGTTTTTTCGGAAGTTTTTTATTGAATTTAGCAGAAGCAATGTCATCAAGAACAAGATCATGGTCACACCAGAGGCCATGCTAGTGCAAGCAGAAACATTGCTTCTGCAAAAGCTGAGTGACCCAAATGAAACACGGAAACTCCACCCTGACAACTGCCATGCACCCTAGGTAGAAAATGTCCACGGGCTTTATTATTTTCGTCATCTCATAATTTATAATAAATAGGCTATCTGCAACTGATAAATATGTCTCTTTAGTAAACAAAGGAATGAGATATCAGTATTTATACAGGATGCATAACTGTAAAAAATACAGATAAATACCGTCATCATACTCTGCCAAGGGAAAGAGATACTGGCTTCAAAGATAGTCTTCAGACACACATTAATTATTGTAAAAATCATACTGTAATTATTACCTCAGCATTTTGTATCAAATTAAAATCACAAAAATTAAAATGAAACAGCATTTTAAAAAGATTTTTGACCTCTAGTTTCAAAACTACTATTGATAGAGAAAATAAAAACATTTCTTAATGGTTACCCATTGAGACTTTACATAAAATCATGATATCGTCTAGAAAAATTTTAGATGAGAAAATTTCATTCCCCTAACAAATCCAGTGTATAAAACTTCAAAGAAAAACAAGCAACAAGAAAATGTGGAAAAATATCGCGGAAGTGGTTAATACCTTTAGGGGGCTAGGAGATTTCTTGACAAGATGCTTAGATCAAAGCTCACCTAAGAAGGGGATGGATGTGCGTAAAGCATCGTTTTGTTGCTGCACTCAACGGACACACACGCTTTTTTTTGTACAATCAAATATATATAAGCAGTAAGTTCAGCTTCTAAATAGGTTAGTGTACAATAATTGTTTTACCTCATAATTACATTTGAATATTCTTGATTAAGAAAAATTTAGCAGTTTTGAAAAGAAGGCTGCATTTACAGTGCATAGCTGTAACAAAAAGAGAACATTCTTTTATAGTATGTACACAAAATAAAAATACTCCATTTAACATCTGTAAATACTTAACTACATCGGAGAATGTAGCAATTACACTATCTGAACACATCCCAGAGAGTTCTACCCAACTCTCCTTCGCAATGTAACACCGCGCTCGCTCCTCAGAAAGAACCATTGACCAAGCCGCACGCTTGACCACGGACAAGGCTTTTGAAATTTGCAGTGGAAGATCAACAGTTTGGACATTTACATGGGTGTCAGGGTAAAGGATGAACGACAGCCACTTCAAAATGTTAGGAAAGTATAGCATTCCGGTGCCCGCAGTATCCTCTCCCACCCAGATTCCATGGCAAAAGGAAAAAAGAAAAGAGAGAGAGAGAGAGAGAAAGAGAGAGAGAGAGAAAGGATATTAGTTCTACGGAACCTGTAGTTTCTTCGGGATTGTCATGTAATCATTACGTTATGAGAGAACGCTCGCTTCGAGTTGATTTTGTACTTTCTTAAAAAAACAAGAGTACGGAGGCTGATGCCCAGACATCAGCGGCTGTCATTTTAGGATGGTTTGTGGTTGGTTGGTTAGTTTTCTTTCCTTTTGAATTTATTCATTTTTTTTTCCTTTTGAATAGAATACGAACATTTTGAAGTCCTAGGTTTTACGTGTGTCTTCTTGGAACTGCTGCCATTTGAAGTGGTTTGCCCTGGCACACTCTGGTCAGGATCCCCCAGTCCCCACCTATACACACATACTTCCCCCAAACCAGGCACGCATGTGCGCGCACACACAAACACACATACATGCGCACACACACACCATCACTGAGAGACTCCAGGGAAAGCAAAGCTGACACCCATGAATAAACATGTGCTTACTGGATATCCATTCTGTCTCTTGCCTCTTCAGCAGCTGTGTTCATGTAAACCATTGTTGCTGTTGTTGTTGTTGTTTTTGTATTGTTGTTTTGTTTTGTTTTTGTACAGAGTGTAAAGTAGGAGAAATTCCTAAGTATGACTTGCAATAGTCTGTTAGGGAAGGACGCGCTGTCCCGTGAGGTATTCACCGTCCCTCTGTCATCCTCAGCCAGGGAACATGTTACCTGCGCAAGCTTCTCTGAGCTTCTTTCAGTAAACTATCAAAATCCAGAGAGTCATACTTGCTCTTGGTGGAAGCAGGGTCAAAGTCATCTGAGTTGGAATCTGAAAGAAACCCAAGCCTGGTTAGATGTACCCTTGCCGATGGTCATTAACTCAATCTTCTCGTTCACGATGACCCAATTTCCAATTTAACAGCAACTTATCGAATCAATACACTTTCAAAAACATGCCCAACTTCTGTTGGCAGGTAGATAGATAGATGTAGATATACATATATATGTACACATATATGTATATATATGTTTATGCATATACATATATACATATATATGTATACCTACATCTATCATATATAGTAAGGAGTGGTGAGCATTCAAACCCTCTGCTATTGATGCATTTCAGACTTAAACACACTCAGAAAGTAATTGGAACAGACTTTAAAAATCTCTATTCAATAGCAACTTATCCAGTCGATATACTCTAAAAATAAGCCCCTGCTTTTCTTACCCAAGGTTCTTCAGCAACTTAGAAGGAGAGACAAGAGTAGAAGCTGGAACAAATTTTTCCATTCAATGGGACTGATTTCATTGAACACAAAATCCAGTTGAGTGGGAAAGAGAGAATCAGAACCTCACCCACTCCCCACCCTGCTGCTCTCCTTTGAGACAGGAGAGATATATGATCCAGGTGTCTACTCCATACCTTTGGTACCCCAGAAATAGTGGCACAAACTCCCCCACATTAGAAGGTTTAGGGAAATGCTTCATGTCCAAAAAGGGTCCAGTTCAGTCTCTTTACTAATTCATAGGAGACAGAAAACATGCAGGTGTGCATAAAGCCATGGTCCTTCTTGGATCCTTAAACCAGCCCCAGTCTGCTTTTGGGCAAAGTCTCACACACTACTTCAAAGAGTGAACCCTCAACAAAATCGATGTGGTTCAGCAATGCTGGATGGAAAGTGAAAATCTGTTAACTGTTTCTGATTTTCTCCACTGACATCTCTAAAAAAGTCAGGAATTTTTACCAGTCTTGCAAGTGAGAAAGAGTATCTTGGAAATATAACAGAAAACCTCTTACAAATACATTCATTCTTTGAGAGCATGTGTTTTGAAGGGAAAAAATGTTTTCTGGAAAGCATTAACAATCCTACTAAAATATGAACATTCCCATTTCAGACAAAGTTCTGAAAACGAAATGCTCAAAATGACAGAAGAGTATCAGACCAGATAATGTGGAGGCATGATCACTGACCTCACAAGATGTTTTGCTGAAAAGGTTGTAATCCCTCCAGGTCTGAGGCCCCAGGCTGACTTTTTTTTAACCCCTTGCTACAATCTACTTTAACCATCTTAGTTTCCAAACAAAGAATTCATGGCACTTTTTTTTCTCTCTTTTATTCTCACCATTCTTTGTCTTTATTGAATTTTTGTCAGGCAACTTTTTCCAGGTAGGAACAACCACGAAACAACAACGATTGAAGTCAGCTCCAGACACAAAAGCAAGGACAAAAATGGCCCATCTTTCCTTACCAACATCTTAAATGGTTAATTCTTAAATCATAACGGCTCTCTGCCTTTCTCTTCATAGTCTAATGAAGAGTTAGTTTGCATCACTGAAACCTCACTGGCAGCCGTTGTTCAAATCAAAATCATTTTTGTAGAAACAAAAAAGAGGAAGAAGGAGGAGGAGGAGGAGAAGAAAAAGAAAGAAAGAAAGTCTTGCTCATTGCCAGAGATCAGCCTAAAATCAGAGCTTCCCTGCATGGTAGAGGAAGGGGACAGAGTCTCTTGAGGTGGGGAGTCGGCATGACATCGATGTGGGCAAAGACCCGTCAGAAACACACGTGCATATCTTTCCTTGGAGGGAATTGTGAGAATGATTAAAATATTTCAACTTGGGATTATTCTGCATGCGACCCAAAATTTCAGTGTTTCTGTATTTTTATAAGAAAAAATTACTGAAAATATTTTAAAACAGTAGTTCTCGAGTGTTTTTTACTGTGAAATATGAAAACTGGTATTTACATAAATACCCACTAATGAGCCCACTATATCACATGGTGGTCACCCCCCCAAATCTTTTTTGGCTGCATATCCTTCTCAAGGCAATAACATCTATTCTATCCGCTTTTTCTACACTAAAGAAAAGATGCTGCAACTCAAGTAAAATATAATAAAAACTTTGATAGGAATAATCTAAAAGCCACTTTAAATTCTTTTTAAAATAAATCGTTACAAATGACATTGCATAAATAGAAACACATCATATTACAACTGTATTCCTGGCACATAGAAAACTGTTGGCACAAAGTAGATACTAAAATTAATATTTGTTAAATGAATATATTCATCTTAACCACCAGCATATTACTAAAACTATGGTTGAAAATATTTGTGTTGGGATCTGGGAATGACTTACCAATAAATGGCAAGGTTTTATGAAAAGTTATGTATATAACACTGGCTGGTGTGGCTCAGTGGATTGAATGCTGGCTTGCAAACCAAAGGGTTACCAGTTCAATTCCCAGTTGGGGCACATGCCTGGGTTGTGGGCCAGGTCCCAGTAGGGGGCATGTGAGAGGCAACCACACATTGATGTTTCTCTTCCTCTCTTTCTCCCTCCCTTTCTCTCTCTCTAAAAACAAATAAATAAAATCTTTAAAAAAAGAAAAGTTATGAATATATTCAAGATGCTGATAATGTATTATATTTCCTTGAGTCAATAAAAACTTGTGATGAATATTGTCTTTATTTCATTTTTTTCTATATGTTTAAGTTCTACACCATAATTAATTTGGATTAAAATTATTTTATTATTTGTACTGGCCCATCCTTCTCCGGTCAGATAGTCCTAATTTAATTTTTGTGCTTCCTCTTTATCATTTTTCACTGAGATCTTGCAGAATGATCCTTTTTTTTTTATAAGACAGTAAATAGAAAGACACACAGATTACAGATTCATAGAAACCAGACTTAAATCCTGGCATCACCATAGTAACCTTGATTGTCTCTTTAAATTCTGAGTCTCTCAAAACTGGCTCATAAATCGTAATTAGAATCATCATGTTTTACACTAATAATGTTGTAGTGGCCAAAAGTGTCCTCAATAGCATTGAAATAGGATGTGCAAGCTAACTTAATTTGGGGGGACAATAAAAGAAAGAAAAAAATTGGTGAAATCTAAGTTGATGGGTCACTTCACTCTTGGTGAAATGTATCCGCATCATACCATTTTCACTTTACACTTGACACATGTGACAGCTCACAGTCCCTCTAACTGTCCAGTATATGTTTCTGTTCACCATATTCAATGTCAGTGCCCCAATGCATTTAAGCTGAACTCTTTAGGAGACAGATAGGATGTATAGAAATGCTCTTCACTTCGAAAGCTGGACACTGAAGTGGATGCTTCCATTTTAAAATAACTTGAAACCTCCAACTTCTCATTAACATCATGTTTAATTATAATCATAGCTACTCTTTATTGAGCAACTGTTTTATGCCAGACACGGTTAACAGCTTCACAAATGTGAACGTAATCTTCATGACAGCATTATGAGGCATTTTACCAATGAAGAGGCAGAAGGAGTTTAATTGTTTGCTCAAGGTCAGAAGCTAAGGCCAGCTTCAAACCCAGGTCTGCAGGATTCCAAAAGTCTGTAGGCTCCCCAACGATACCACACGCTCAGATCGACCACGCTTCGTGCAATTGCAGGGCTTGAGGGAACTGGAAAAACCCATGCTACTACAATGCACATCAAACATACTTTTCAGAAAATACAGAGCTGGCTTAGCAACGGCAAAGCTTCATTGCTGCTGGCGAGGCGGCGAGATAACGAGAGGGGAAGCATTCCTCTTAGAAATATTTCAGGGCGGCTCCAGTTCAATTTGGAAATACCATCCAATCCTCCCTCTCCCAGTGATGAATCGTGATCTAAAGGCCCCTCTAGGTAGCTTATTTTAAACTCTAGATGTTTTGAGAGACTAGAAACACCCTGGCCTTCATCACTGAAGAAAATAAGTCAAATCAACTCAAGACTTCAATCTGTCTTGACTGTTTTTATCAGCCAACATTTGAACAAATAAATGACTTGCCACCGTTTATATTTTCATCCCTGGACCTCTATCTCTCTAACAGTAAGCTAACTCTCCCCTGCTTCATCCTATCTATTTAGTTCTTGAAGTGAATTATAGCATAGTCCCCCTGAACAATGCACACTACCTATATCAATTACTCTAGGGAGACATCGCTCTGGTGGAAGGGAGAAAAAAAAATCCCTGTGTTTGGTATTCATTTCTTTCTTTATCCCAAGCCCAAGCAAGTGCAGACAGAAATATGCTAATTTTTATATAATAGAATAAAAAGCGTAGGAACAGATTTACATGTTAATTTTATGATTAGTAGTATAATTGATTTTGAATAATTATGTCTTATGCATAAGACATTTGCCACTTTCCTTCCTTCATCAAGAAATGTAAAGTCTTACACACACATTAGATAGGAAATCACATGCAAAAGAACAAAATTAAAATTGGAAAGGAAATTAAGATGTC
>VMDR010006327.1:0-46117 GCA_007922815.1 Macrotus californicus
CCACCACCTCAGCCTTCCCCACCTCCCCACTCCTGCTTCTACCACCCCTTGTTATTGTCCGTGTGTTTCTTTACGGGGCTGGGAGAGGGGCAGGGGGTGGGAAACATCAAAGAAACCCAATCAGTATTCTGAGACTTTCATATTACTGATTGGGTTTCTTTGATGTTTCCCACCCCCTGCCCCTCTCCCAGCCCCGTAAAGAAACACACGTTCACTATAGGCAAATTCATAAAAAGAAAATAAAAGTCATCCATTCCACCAGTATGTATATTTTCCTGGTACTTTTTAATACTTTTTACAAGAAAGTGAGTTTTATGGAATAGTATTTCATAACAAGGTTTTTAAAAAATATAACACTTTTCTGATGTGTTCTTCGGTTCTTAAGTGTTATTTGAAAACATGACTTTTATTGATTTATGGACTTCTGCTCTCTAACAAAGTGCTCTGACATTGTACTCTGTCCTGTTTATGCGGAATATGAACATTCAATGAAAGAATTTTCCCCTGGTGTTCAGAGAGGTTCTGTTTTCTTCAGAACAAGCTAAGCCTTGGTTATTCAATATACACTTAAAAACCAACTTATCACTCTGCCATTACTGTAGGCTTGTAAATGAATTTGTTCCAGATTTCTAATATAGAACAGAATTCAATAACTGATAATTTATTAATTGGAATCTAGGATTAATTGATGCTTTATCTACATAATTTTACTCTTACCAGAAATATGAAAATAACAAACAAACTGATTAGGAATTGTATGTTAAAATGTAAGTTATAGCTAAGGTCTAGAAGTTAGTCCGCATTCTTATTTGTGTTACCTTTATTAAAATGTTGATTTTTTTTCCGCCCTGGCTGGTGTGACTCTGTGGACTGAGTGCTCACCTGTGAACCAAAGGTCGCCGGTTCAATTCCCAGTCAGGGCATGTGCCTGGGTTGTGGGCCAGGTCCCCAGTAGGGGTAGCATGAGAGGCAAATGCACATTGATGTTTCTCTCCCTCTCTTTCTCCCTCCCTTCCTCTCTCTAAAAATAAATCAATAAAATCTTTAAAAAAATTTTTTAAAAATAAAATGTGGATTTTTTTTTCAAATTAACTTTACCTTTGCTCAAAGGAATATTTGAGAGGATTATAATAGAAATGGCAGTTTTCCACCCCATATTCTCCTTCTTAATGCCTCCTGCTTATAACTCTCTTAGCTTTTTCTCTGTGCTCTTAAGTAAGAATGAATGGAACACTCTCAGTTTATTCATTTTAGCATTGTCTTTGACTTCTCATTATGCTAAATGCGGCTTTTAGCGCCCCTTATATTTTTCCCATTCTCCTGAAAGGGTAAAAGAACAACTTTTGGTTGAATCCATGACTGAAAAATCCTGTCTCTGTTGAGCTAAATATTGCACACTATAGTGTCGTTTGCTTATTACAAAATTTTGGCTTTTTTCTTGGAGTTTAAAATTTTTTCATTTGCTTTGTTTTCTTTGGATTTAACATTAAATCTTTCTTTATCCTTTGTCATCTCTAGCATCTAGCAGTTTTATTTTTCTTCCAGGAAGCCTTTCTGGATTTGATCATTTATGCCAAAAGAACGCAGCTGCTTGGCATACCAGTTAGTTTGTCGGCATGAACGTACGTGCAGAACTTGTGTTTCTGAAACGTGCTCCCTCCTGGTTTTCTTCTTCTCCAAAATGCCTTTGTGATTTGGAGACCTGAGTGCTCCTACCTTCATGTCTGATTCTTTTTGTTCTATCTTACTGGTTTGACTGAAGAAAAGGTCAATAATGGAATAGGTTATTTCTAACTAATGGTGAACCTATGGTTCTTTTTTATTTTTTAACATAACATCTCATTGAAGTCTTATCAGCTACCTGTGGCCTCTAAATCCTATCTCTCGAGTACTAAAAACAGATTTCCTATCTGTGCCTGCAAAACATTTCTCTCTGAAATACATTTTCAGCTGTCTGCTCATTTGCAGAGTGAGAATGACAGGTCTTGAGTTCAACAGAAGTTAAAATCTTCCTGGGTTCAGATTATTACCTCTACCTGCTTTCTGTGTAATAATTTTTCACTCAAGGCATTCCTCTTCTTTCTTGCCCTTCAACTTACTGATTTTCTGTGAATCCTGTCTTTGCCACTTTATTATTCCCAAAATAGTTCATTTATTAAGCAAATGGTCATTGAGTGTTTAATATGTGCCAGGCACTGTCCTAGGTGCTGGAGGGAATAGGGTGAGCACTGTATGCAAGCCCCCTGTTCACACAGAGCGTACATTCTAGGTGGGAGGACAAGGAGGGCAGGAATAAGTGCTGTGAAAAAGTAAAATGGAATAATATGATGAAGTGTGATTGTTGCAACATAGGTAAGGGAGTTGGGGAGAGCCTCTTTTGAAGAGGCAGCATCTAAGCTGAGAATGGAATGAGCAGAATCCAGCCATTTGGGAATAAGAGGGAACAAATAGTCCAGGTAAAATGGATGGTAGATGTGAAGACAGGAAAGAGCCCGACACGTAGCTCTGCATGGCGAGACTCGGGAGAGATGGGTAGGTGATGAGGTGGGAGCTCCACCAGAACCCTGTGATGAAGAACCTTGTGGGCCATGGTGCAGGCTTGGGGATTCGCTCTGTGCACAGTGGGAAGCCACTGGAGGGTCTTACTGTACAGGGGGGTGCTGTGGTGTGATCGATGTTTTGTATGATCGCTCTGAGTATTGTAGAGAGTTGGGGTGCAGATGCACTCACCAGAATAAAACACGTGGTTAAAAAGATGTAATGCCAACCACAGGAAGAGAGAGCAAGGATTCCTTCGTATTTTCCCCAGGAATGAAGTGTGGAGGTCCTAGAAAGTAGTTTTGATCACGGGGCATTATTCTGAGCTGTTCCCTACTCCATGTTGACAACTTCTCCTGTGTGCTCCTGAGTGATGTCAGTGGTGGGACGCCCTGCTTTTGAAAGGTCTGCATCTTCCGGCAGAGAGAAGTCTGTACCCATGTACCTCACAGTAATCTGGTACTTCATTGTAGTGTTATAAACAAAATTAGATGTCGAAATTTTGACAGTATAGAAATGTTGGCTGTGGCATGGCACCATTGTTTTATTGCTCATGCTCAGTTACTTAATTTTGGAAACTGCCTTAATTTATATTTTCCATCTATTAATGTTTCAATTAACCTCCTCCAGAAAAGCTTAAGAATTCTCCTTATTAGTATTATTTACTATTTCTCACTAGGGGGCTCTATTTGGAGTGCACTGCCTTGAAGCGTGTGCCTCATATTAACCTGAGACTCCAATAGAATTACGACTAAAAAGAAGAAAGCTATTGTTAATTCTTAAATTGATGCAGTATCCTATCCAAATTGCTTCAATGTATTTTTATTTTTAAGTTAGTCATTCTTTCCTTAATGCCCCCATTTTGTATGCTACGATTGGCCCAATAGAGAGAAAGACGAAAATAAGAAAAATAGTCAAGTCCAAGCACAGAATGATAAAGATTTATACTTAAGTGTTGGGGAAAGTTGTGGTTAAGAAAAAAAGAATGGGTATGTTGCCACGGGCTCACCTTGCCCTTCCCTTTTTGATGCCTGCAAACTAAGGCGTCGAGCCTGAGTGGCAGGTAAGAGTGAGACCGTTCGTGACAGCAGTTAACATCAGGAGATGGTGAGTTCCGTTGTGGACATGCTGGATAGGTACCCAAGTGAAGTTCTTCACTGAACTTCTAGATATATAAGACTGAAACTGAGGTGAGAAGTCAGGAGTATGGTTATATATTTGAGAGATTCAAAATAAAGGAGCCCTGGCCAGTGCGGCTCAGTCAGTTGGAGCGTCATCCTGTACTGAAAGGTTGTGGGTTCGATTCCTGGTCAGAGCACATGCCCAAGTTTCCGGTTCCATCCCCGGTCTGGGTGTGTATGATTCCCCATCCGGGCACGTGTGGGAGGCAACCAGTCAATGTTTTTCTCTCACATGGATATTTTTCTCTTCCCTTCCTTCTCCTCTCTCTAAAAGCAATGAAAAAATGTCCTCGGGTGAGGATAAAAGAAAAAATAATTTAAAAATAAAGGAAGTGAAGGAGATAATGGAAATGGAGGCTACTGGAGAGAGAGTGGAAAAACCAGAGTGGAAAGCCCCTGGAGGGTGTTCTTAAATCTTTGTTCAGCTGTAGCATGGACTACTCTGTAAATAGTATGTAAGGCGGCGTATGTGTTGGGGAAGATCACCTTCATTTTTTCATGTTAACTGAGGAAATGCTCAGCCCTGTGTTCATTAATAATGTGTACTGGTGGAATAGCCAACACATAAGCCCGACTGTAGCTAACATGTAGCATTTTGGCCAGGGGAGTTTAGAGTTGGTAAAATCAGGCCACAAAGGAAAACTCCTGATTGCAGAACCTGAAATAGATAGTGTCTGGTACCGAGGGAAGCTTATTGTGGTCTCTGTTGGTCAGGCACGTGGAGAAGAAGTAAGGCAGAATGGGGAAAATGTATATTTAAGTAATTTATCGATGAAAGCTCATCAGTAGTGTTAGCATATTCTGATTTCTGTGTTTTTATTAATAAACATAAAACCCAGGTAGGAGAGTGTCAAAACACCCTCTAATTCACCTTTACCTTAGGGAGTCTAAGTACAGAAAAGTGGTAGAAATGGAACCTGGCTTTCAGGGTTAAGGAGAACCTGGATAGTGTGGGAGATGGAGGCTCTCCTTCAGTAAATTTGAGATCAAAAGAAATAAAAGTAACTCGTGTGGTTTCTAGAGGTTGAGGAAGAGCCAGAAATAACCAGTTATAAAAAAAGGAGATAAGAGTTCTCTGTGTGTGAGAGGGCAGAGGAAGCGTGGGAAAGGTGCAGTACCAGAGTGTCTGTGCCAGGAAGTTCTGCATCCCCGGGATCGGTGACGAGGGCCAGGGCGTAGGCATAGCTCTTGGAGAAGAGGAGGGAAGGCTTCTGGTGAGGAGGAACGTGGCCGGGTCGGCCTCAGCTCTTGAAGGTGACATGATGAAAGTAAAGGACATGAGTTTAGGGGCTCTGAGAGAGTGCTGTTCTGGAGCAGCAACTGCAGGGACAGTGCCAGCAACGAGTGTGAGACAGTAAAGTGACCAAGCAGTTTCAGAGACCACGCTGAAATTGTACGGGATTACTTACTAGTGCTTCAGAGCTGGAGCTGGGAGCCAAAGGGGAGCCTAAGGTTAGAAGCGGGAGGGGTAAGAGGGTGAATGAGTGTTAATATAGGCATTAAAATAAATTCAGGAAGAGTCTAAACTGATGATGAAGGACTGGGTATAGAATTAGTTCCCAAACCAATGTTGGTAGCTCTTTGAAACATATTGTTCTCCTCAGTCTTCATTTCTATCTCAGAGTTTCTGTTAGAGCGAGTATAAAACACAATCTTGTGCCCATGAGGATATTAAATAAATCAATTCAGGTTAAAGATTTGATTTCTTATGTATTTTGACCCCTGGTTTCTGCAGTCCACAGCAGGAGCATCATTATTGGCTAATGCCTCACCTCTGACTCTCATGACATCACCTTTGTCTGTAACAAATCAAAATGTGACTCCTTTTGGGATGCTGGGTGGCCTTGTTCCAGTGACCATGCCCTTCCAGTTGCCCTTGGAGCTACTTGGCTTTGGAACGGACACAGCTGGAGTGACAAGCACCTCGGGATCTACCTCAGCCGCTTTCCACCATAGCCTAACTCAGAGTAAGTGGGCCCTTTGTTTGCTTGACTGCCTCGTTTGACAAGCAGGGAACAAACTCTGTACTATTGCAAGTAGTCCAGCTGGAGTTAGTGGAGATTATAGAATTTGTTAAAGAAGAAATGCAATTTATGTTACTTATGTATACGTCAAATTACTGGACTCGGAGATTTTATTGGTAATTTTTAAATGAACCACTATACCACATTTATCTCGTAATGAAATTTATAATATAAGAGGAAGTCAGATTTGCTTGGCATTTGCATACACATATACCTTTATATGTCAATCTTTAAACATGTGTACTCTGGTTTAAGAAGGCCTGTGCAGTCAGGCTGTGCTTGCATTGGATAAGTTAAACTATTTTCATTGTGACCTAAGAGGACTCCAACCAGGTTGAAGAAGATCACTGACAAGTCTGTTTTCCTCTCAGATTTACTAAAGGGTTTACAGCCAGGAGCTCAGCATGCAGCAACACTTTCCCACTCACCTCTGCCTACACATTTACAGCAAACATTTAATGGTAAGAAAGCCACCTATTTCTTCCTCTCTTTGTTGTATATGTAGCTGTAGAGATTGGGCTGGAAATGTTTTCTGAAAACAATGTGAACGGAATGAGAAAGTTTGGACAAAACAGGTTCTCATGTGACTGAATCCTCATTAGCAACAAACTCCTTTTAAGAGAAAGGAAATAAGTGAATGAGATCTTGTGTTCCATGTGAAGAGAGCCGTGTCCAAGGTGTGCACGGAAGTGGTGACAGAAGTGGATTTAGAAGGCAGTGTGCCAAAGTCATGTCCAACATAGTAGTTTACCTTTATGGAAAGCTTACTAAGTGCCAGATAGCCTAGTGACTGCTGACATGCATTAGCCAATTCAGTCTTTACAAGAACCCTGTGGATGAGATAACAGCCCCCATCTTATTGATCAGGAGGCGGAACCAGAGATGAGCAGCCTGTCCGAGAGGATGTACAGCAGTGTTCGGTCTGAGACACAGACTCAGGAAGCCTGACCCCACAGGCTGCATTCTTAACTGTCACTGTGCAGTCATTCAGTCAATGTGATTCGAGCTCTGCACGTGACATCCTTGTAGCCCAAGTGGATCTTCCTGAAATTAGACACTGGACATAACATGGCAGCCCCCAGCCATTGACCTCAG
Source organism: Macrotus californicus (assembly GCA_007922815.1). Taxonomy (NCBI): domain Eukaryota; kingdom Metazoa; phylum Chordata; class Mammalia; order Chiroptera; family Phyllostomidae; genus Macrotus; species Macrotus californicus. The sequence goes on from VMDR010006327.1 coordinate 6,839, forward strand.
TGGACTGCTGATAGTATTCTGAAGGCCATTTTCAGTGTCTTTGAGCAGAAATCACTGCTCGTCTGTCCTCTTAACTTTGGGAGTTGCCTGGGGCCACACTATTCTTTTTGACCATCCTGGGGAAATGGGAGAAGGTGGCAATGTCAAGGCAGCAGGCTGCAGTGAGTCCTGTAACAGACCTGAGTGGTGAGAGCGAACACAAAACCGAGGCTGTGCCAGTGGGGCGCACCGTGGGCACAGGGGTCGGCAGTCCTAGTCTTTGAGCCGGGTGTCACTGCCTTGTGACTAGGGCAGCTGCTGGTGTGATGAGTCCGGCTCCGGGCTTTGTGTTCGTGGGCGGACTGGTGCGGACCAGTGCGGAACGAGACAGACGGGAGTGTTGTGGGTCAGCATGGCCCAGTATTCCGGCTTTTATATGAGTTCTCTTGCTGTCCGGGCAGCTCCACTGTTCCAGAGGCAGAAAGGAAATAGGACTCTCAGTGTTTTCCAAGTAGTTGAAAGGAAAAGTTTACAACTTTTTATTTTAAAGACGCTTAAAAGCGTAAGACACTGAATTTGAGAGTTAGGCCTGGATTTTCAAGTTGGAGCCAGTGTCTTAATTGTTTGACTGTCACTTTCCCTTGTTTGTAAACTGGGGACCACAAGATGTTTTTAATAGGCTTCTTAGGAGAATTTAATGAAAATGGTTTATTTAAAGCTTCTCTCATGGTACCTTACACATAGTAAGAGTTCAGTTAATGTTAACTGTCTGACCTTATCTAAAGACAGAGGTCAGTAAACTTATTTTATAAAGGCCCAAATAGTAAATATTTTAGGCTTTGCAGGCCATGTAGTCTCTATCACAGCTACTGAACTCTGTCTCTGTAGTGTAGTGAAACTAGGCATAGACATGTAATACAGGTGTGGCTGGGTTTCAATGAAACTTTATTTATAAAAAGAGGTGGTAGGCCATATGTGGCCCTTGGGGCAAACCTTGGTCTAAAGACTCACAGTCCAGTTAATAGTATTTTATTTGGCTAATTTACCACAGCTTCTTGGAGCAAAATTCTGCCCTGCCAATTTATCAATTTAAATATGCCTGAAGTTAAATCACTTCTCTCTACAAATGCAAGTATGTGATATCTCCTTATCAGTGGAAAAGCCAGTCCTTAGATGTGGTCAGCAAAGTTGTTTGAATAGTGTTCTGTTTATATAGCTTTTGAAATAATCATCCTATTTTGTTGCTGTGTTTTCCTTCATAGAGGCAGTTTTTTGTTGTTTATGTTTTACCAGGTTAATTTAGATACCACATGAGTGGACCTAGCAGTGTGACTTTTGTACTGTCCTTCGGGCTTCAGATTGTTACTGTAGTACAGTATTTTGTTTTTTCCACCTGTGTATTTCTTCCACGCCTCCCATCTCTTTCTGTTAGACATGGCAGGGGCGGGGTGGGGTCTCAGGTTCCTTGTTAAGGCAATGACCTGTTAGAGACTTCCTCTCTCTGTATATATTTTTGGCTTTCAAAGTCACCAGGTCCTGCTCTTACCAAGCTTCAAGAGAGTGAGCAACATTTTCATAGTAGAAGTTAGAGAGCCATAGATAGAGCTAGAAACCCTTGTTCCTGTAGCAGGCTTTCCTGTCACGTAAACTTCTGCAGGTTAGGACCGAAACAAAGACTCAGCTGGACTTTTCACTACCAGTGTGCTCCTTCATGAATGTAAATAATTGAGAATTAATTGTCATATGCTATGTGTTGGCAAGAAATTTAATTTTCCTTAATGTAAGTCGGCCAAAGAATGATACTGACCTTGTGTTCTAAAGGAATCAAAAGATGGGGTACGTCCCTTGAAGGTCCCTTGATTGTGTCTTTTATGTTCCTGCATAGTCCTCGCATAATTGGCCGTGAGGTAGATATAATAAATGCTTGTTGAAGTAGTATTTGTGGGGCACTGAAGACCAATTGAACCATAGTCATTTGAGATAAGAGGGTCATTCTTGTTGCGTTTTTACTTCCTTTATGTTTCCTCAACCTCTACAGCGCTCTATACAGCTTGTTAGATATTAATGGTTATCTTTCTAGCAATGTCATCCATATGAACATTAGAAATTAATTATTCTTTTTGCTTTGCTTTTTTAATCTATTTTTAATCCCATACCTACCCATACCAATTAAACATCTCTTTTCTTAGATGGAGGCCAAAGTAAAGGGGACTCTAAATTACCACGGAAATCTCAGTGACTTCCCAACCCGCAAAGGAGATGAGACACTCAGCTGGCTGATGGAATCTACCTGATGGGAAAGTACTCATGTGGTCATAGGGCTGCTGTTCTGTCGATGTTTACATTCTCTCGTCCCGAGCACTGTGGTGAGGAGGAAAAAGAAAAGAGAACATTACTTGAGTTAAAGCCCAGGTGCAGGAGGAAGAAATGAGTTCTTGCAAAGTTAGTGACCTTTGGTCTCTTCTAAGGAAAGACAAAGTTACCGTGTTAACTGTCTTGAAAGAGACTCAGTTGTCAAACCCACAGAAGTAAAATTTGGTTTTTCCCCGGGGGAGGAAGAAAGGAAGTGAGGATATGGGTAAACTCCATCCATCCTGGGGGTTGAATCTGAACACTCGTAGACATAATGGGTAATCAAGGGCAGTGTGTCTGGAATCGGGCCAGTTTGTCAGGAGTAAGGATCATGTCTATTTGAGTGGACTGTGGAACAGATTTGCCACACAAACAGTTAACGACTCTGTGTCTGATGCAGACCGTAGCTGAGACAATACTATACCCTCAAAAATCCTGAACAAACTTGAATCTTCTCCAGTGTGTAGCGACTCGCCATGTAAATCAGTGGACTAAGATGCTTCAGGAAAGTTATTTTAGCACAGTGATGTATATTATTAAATCATCGAGATTTTTAAAAGTCAAGAAATGGAGCCTGTTGCTCTTCATAGACGAAACTTAGATGCCCCCTTTTTGTAAAAGGGTCGATTTCATCTTCCATTCAGAAGCAGATACTTAACACTCTTCTTCAGGTGATGTGTGCATCTGGTATTGACTGGTTAATTCTTATTTCCATCCTTGATGCTAAAATGTGACTGTGTTCACATTTTTCTCTTGAGAAGTGGGGATCTTTGATGTAGGGCTGCGGCTTTGGTGCTCTTAGCCCTTGCAGGTCTCCCACTATGGACTCAGTTTCCCCCAAGTTCTGTTCTTTTAGCTAGTGGTACTTCAGGTGACTACTGCATACTGATGTTAACAGGTGTCAGTATGTACTACATGTGCTTCTTCACTGGTCATTCATATAGCATATATATGTATATTTTTTGAATTTTTAAGATAGTATTTTAAAGGGAGAAATTGCATTAGAATCATGGTGTGTGCAAGGGATTCTTTTTTATAACAATCACAGTGTGTTTTCACTCCCTCTATCCAATGTAGTGAAGTTGACTGGGAGCATTTACTAATATTTACTCTGAATATTGATATGTGAGTAAACCTGCAGATAAAAAAGACTCCTAGTTATTATGGCTTCCTTATGCAAATAACACACTCGGCAAAGGATATTAAGGGAGAAATTTATGGTTTTGTTTAGATACATTTTATTTTATTTTATTTTGTACACCTCATCAGTCTAGTCTTTCTCTTCTTTCTCTCTTTTCTTCCCCTTCCTATTTAGGCTTCTAAATGTTTTCAGACTGCATCCAAGAATGGTGTAAGCTTGGTCCATGTATAATGACAGACTAACCTAAAAAACAGCATCAGATTGATAGTAGCAGTATTTCCTCAGTAAGTTTTCACTACAAATCCCCCAATAACTGTTAAGTTGATTCCAATAAGAGTATTAGCCAGGCCCTTTTCTCCTTTTATAAGAAGTCGTCCCAAATCGCCTGTAGGACTGTGACCACAGATCTACTCAGATCTGTATACCTATATATTGACTTCAAAGTCACATTGGCTTGCTTCATAGCAAAATGTTAATAAATAACTGAAAGCTTTAGTTCCAGGAACTTGTTACAATAAGGGCAAAAGATTATTGCAAGGAACCATTGATATAGCTAATTTGCCTCTAAGAATTTAGATTGCCATTACCAGTAAAACAAATAAGAATATTATGTCAATCCCGGTAGATTTTTGGGGGAGGATATTAGGATGTTGCAGAGATGTTTGACTTGAATTGAGTATGTTTGATTAAAATTTGTTCATTTTTTTTAATTAGGCAAGCTTACCCAATTCTTGAATTATTCCAGTGTGTAGCATGCCTCTTGTTTTTATCTAATTTGGGAAAAAAAAGAGTAGTTTCCCCTAATACTGTGTAGGCGTTTTCCTTTGGGAAGGTGGCCTTCGTTTTACTTCCACGTCAGGAGAGAAGCCGGAGCGCATGTTAATCTCTTCCTGCTGGTAATTGTACATGTATTCATTTGCGTGTGTGTGTGTACATACTGTTATTCATATATAACTTCATTACTAGTTTAAGTCTAGAAATAGTCATTTCAATTTCTTAATAAATCCATCCCTTCTGATTCATGCCATGTGAAGATCCCTAATGCTTCTGTCATCCTTAGAGAAGAACAGGATTATCAGCTCTTCCCCCAGCAACATTTTATAACTAACCATTAAAAGTAATCTGAAGGTCTTTGGCTCTGAGAAGTCCATATATATGGAGATGATGTTCCGTTCTCTTCGGTCTTGATACCTTGGGACCTGCTCCCAGTTCCTGACCTCACCCCCACCCCCACATTTCCACTGACTTACATCCATTTCAACCAAGACTACCCTTTTTTAGGTTGTACAGATGAAACAGACATCCTTATATTTCTTAACAGATAAGTATGATCAACAACTTCCTACATGTAAATACAAAACTATTTCTTTTCTAGACCATAACATTGAAAATGATGTCACCTCTCTTTACAGTTTTTCCTACTTAAAACAAACATATAAATTGGTTATTTTTTAGCACAGAGACTTGTGACTCATACTGTATTTTTTGCACTTATTTTTTAAAGTGGTGAGTAACTGAAAAGGATATAGAGCAATGTGTATTTCTGAAGAGCATTAGCAACATCCCAATGCAAAAATGATCAGCACACTTAGTTATGTCCCATTCAGCGGGGTCCTTGATTCAGGAAAATGAAGCTGTCTGTTTTCAACTGTCTTGTATTTAAATTGCCTTCACTGATATATAAGCTGTTACTGTACATACAAGGTAATCCTCAGTATTCACAAGCAATAATGGTCAGCAGGGCTGTCTTCTGAGACAGCCGTGCTGAGCCCCAGGTGGAGACTGTTTGGGAGCAAAGTGTCAAGCTCATTCAGAGCCTCCAAAATCAATGCAAGCAATAATTCCGTTCTAAGTCAATTATAATTCTCTCACCTGTGCTGCTTAGATCAGAGAGTGGAAGAAATCGTGGTTTTAAAACAGCCCGAGGAAAAGATTTCGGGAAAAGAAGTGAGGTTAATCTGAATTCACAAAGTCCTGATGTTCTGAGGAAATCAGAGGATTGTGTTAGTACATTCTGTCATGCCTACCACCCCTTTGATGGATGTTGTTAGCCCAAGTAATGTTTTATACCATAGAAGGTGAATAGGGTTTATTTATCCCCAAGGCAGGAGGAAGAACCTGGCACATACATGTTTGAAGACTGTGGGTTTGACACCTGTTTGAAAACAACTTACTGGAAAAGATTTTTAACCCAGAATTTTTTTTTCCCAAAGCAGATCTAAATTGTTTACTACCCAGGGTTGGGGAGGGCAGACACCTCTAGTCTTTCTCCTCTGGTTGCTCTCTACCACCCCCCTTTCACCTCTACTTGGCTCAAGACATTTTCTGCAATGGAAATTCTACTGGTTTTCAAACTGCCATTGATTATGAGAACTCTTTGTCCCTTGGGATCATCTCTTAGAACTCCAGTTACCTATCATATTTGCTGCTACGTTTGTACAATGAACTCTGCCTGTATTGATCAACTTTAACCTAATTCGCAGTTCTTTATTTCTCAAAGGTTTTGTCATACAATTTGACCCATGTATAGAATAGGATACTCTATTTTAGGAGTATACCATAAAAGCACACTGGTCCCTGTATTTTTTTTATCATCATTTAGGTTCTGAATTTGTGTTTGCTTGTTTTGTTTGTTGGTATTTGCTTTGCTTTGTTTTGTTTTAAATTAGAAATAGAATTGTGGGAAAACCTATAATCAGGCCAAACTCGAGAACTTCCCCGGGCTTCAGCACCGTGGTGTCTGCTGACCTGCCGTTCTCCGATGGGCACTTTGGCTTTCTGTTGTGCACGCATGGTTGTGTCTGTTTTGTTTCGTTCTTGTTCTGGGGGGCTTTTGTTTTTGTAATAATGAAACTGAAGAAAAATGCAGTAGTGAGTAAATGACTGATCATGAATATGTTATGCAATTTTATTTTATAAAATCTGAGGGGAAAAGTTTAACTCTCTGTGAATCATTTCTTAGCTCTGGTAAAATGCTTCCATTGCTCCTCTAAAACATGCTCAATTCTGGCCTTTGTCTTTTTTAAGTGCCTTTTTTTTCTTTCTTCCCCCTCTCCCCCTTTTGAAACTGTTCTCAGATACCCTAAAGTACAGGCTGACAAGTCAGGGGATTCAGGAGGAAGAATCTCAGACTTGCCCACATCACGCCATGCTGTACTGCTCTTCCGTTTCTTTACATGTATATGGAGATATGTGTAAGATACATACATATATGTACATATATATGTACACATATGTAATATATATGAGAAACTAGTAGCTGCTGTGCCATTGCATTATTTCTGACCAGTCCCCTCTCAGTGTTCACGAGACTTCGGCCTTGTTTGTCCCACCGCTTCTAGCCCGCTCCAATGGATGGGTTGTATCTGAATGCACTCGCAGGGTAGTTGGTCACTGGTAACATTGCAAATGCATCGCGTTTTCTTCTGGGAAAGGAGTTTGGAGAAATTCATACAGCTGCATTGCATATCTGTCAAAGGGCAATCAATTTAGAAGTAGAAAGACTTCAGACACTTGGGAAAACACTTCTATAACCTAGAGCATTCTTGAGAGAGCTTCAGTTTTTCTTTTCGTTTTGCCAAATAATGACATTTGGCTTGATCCGCTTCTGTGGTTATTTAAATTCCTCCCTTGAGCAAAATAACGTGATCTTCAGCATCTAAGATTCACCCTTTTTTTTGTTGAAAACACCGGAGACATGTTAAGGGGGACTAAGTGGAACCAGTCTTCAAAAGCCAGGACAAGTGTCTAGTAAGTACCCCCTTTGAGGTACATTGGAGTTGGAAGAGGAGACTGGTGGCTAAATAGAAAAGAAGGCAGAGGCTCCTGGTGGTGTCACCTGATAGCCAGATGGCTGGGAGACAGCCTCTGTTCGGTCGGGTTCCTCTGGGGTTCCTCTGCTGGGGATGTCACTTAACCTTCGTGCCTCAGATTACCCACTAGGATGTTGGGTATAACAGTATTCACCTACCTCCCGGGGATATCAGAGACTTTGCTATTTGAAAAATACTTTTGAGTTTGTCTAAAATTTAGTCCTATATAATTAAAAAAGTATTATCATCGTCCTGCAGAGGCTAAGGAATGGGTAGAAAAACACCATATGATTTTTAAGTTTCAAAACACATCACTGGAATTCTAATTGAGATACATATTTGTTATTTAAGCATATTACATTTGTGGTGGGGTAAAGTGGTTACTTTGAGATTGATACGTGGGAAGGGGGAAATAGCACTGTGTTTCTTAATCACGCATAGATCTTTTTTTTAGCCTTTTATGGTGTTATTACGTGTGATTTTTGCCAAGGTTGCGCAGCTGAAGCTAGGCAAGGTTTAGATGATTGGACATCGGAGTTGATAAATGATCCCGAAAGTTTTATCTGCCTCACTTTTGCATCGTCTCCATCTCATTTCCTTGTATTAGTTGTTTGGTGGTGGATAACTAAGCATTTTAACTTTCTAAGAATGAATGGGAGTTTCCTCATTCTTGTAAATCGGCGATTGTGTGCTGTTCCTGTAACTATAGGCGGAGCTATCTCTGCAGGGTGCACTTTTAGGCAGTCTGCCTTTGTAACTTAGGCGCCTTCTACCCATGAAAGAGTGGAAGCCATCAACGGCTCAGGCTCTGGGGAAACAGGAGAGGGGAGGCAGGACCCACTTCCTAGCCAGGGCAGGGGTAGGGAGGCTGGGGGTGGAAGGAGGCAAGGTTCGCCCACTCCGAGGAGGAGAGGAGAGGAGAGGAGAGAAGGATCGGTTTACCCAGCCTCCGCCCCAGCATAGTGCGCAGGGACACATAGCGTTTTCCTTTTATCGCTTAAAACAGCAGGAAAGAGTGGATGCTGCATTTCTAGCTAGGGCTCAATGCTGCGCAACAATTGGTAGGGGCTGAGTATAGGTTTGTACTGTAGCACATACTCCAGATCAGCAAAGAACACGCAGGGGGAGAACAAATCACCCGGCGCAAGTGAGCTAGGAGAAAGCAGCAGGCCCGAGCCGACGAAGCCTCGCAGCGAATTCCCAGAATTGGCCGAGGCTCGTTTACTCTCTAGTGATGGGATATTTTTTCTTAGAAATCACTTTTTGTTTTTTTATGCTTTTTCCAGCCAAGGCCTTAGTTAGTAGCCTCTAAGTATCAACTATGCAGATAAATATACTCCTTATTTACCACATTTTCCATTCTTTAAATAACAGACATTAAGACTTCTACCCAAAGAAATAAGGCATAAGGGTTTTGTCGGATGTGTGTTTGTTCCTCTAGGGAAATTAACAGAAGCGTAACAGAGAGATATTTTATGTGTTGTTCTATCTTAAAATGTGAACCTTACATTTAAAAAGTTCCGTGCGCACGCTGGCACCGGCGCAGAACCGCAGCCAGCACCCTAGCATGCCGCTGGGTGGCGGGGAGAAGTCATCCCAGCGTTCAGTTCTGGGAAGGTTCTAGATTGTGTGGCACAGTGTGCAGGTTTGTGGAGCTGAACAGATTGTCAGACTGTAATTAAAAATAGCTTTGAAGATTAATGTTGACGTTTTCTTCATTTCCTTTGGATTTCATTCTTCTTTCCTTTTGTTTGTGCTCTTAAGTTAGCCGTTTCGTCGGCCCGTTGCGGCGCTGCAATGCCGGCCGCGTGTTGTTCCTGGCCCGGGAGGGACGGTTCCGCTGTCTCTGCCCTCTCCTTGTCACTCACGGTGGCCCTGTCCTGCGTCCCACTGAGGTCAGAGGGGAGACTGCAGTCCTGTTCCCGGCGACTGTTGGCATCCCAGCACAGGCTCAGGGCGGGGCTCTAGGATCTGAAGAGCTCGATGTTTTTCTCAGACACTCCCAAAGTACCACTTGCTGGGAAGTAGCTGTTTGTGGTCTTTATTTACTTTCCCTGTACTGTAATACTTCTCTTTCTTAGTCTTTCTTACATATTTGAAGTTTATAGCTGGCTAATTCTTACGTTTCTGACACTTTTCCGAACTGTTCACCAAACAGGTCAAGAATACTTTCAGAAAGCCCAGTAGTCTAATTAAAGGGGTCCATGTTTCCAGGACTTAGAGTCATCACTGAAAACCAGATTTTTTTTTTTCTCTTCTCCTTTGTATTAGAACAAAGTAGATTTCTCTACTATATAATGTAGTAGCTGCATTTCATGGCTTCCTCTTGATACTTTGGAGGTTATTCATGAGCGGTGCAGGCCTTTGTTAGGGGCTCTTATTTCTCTTAATTCTCTGCCTTGCTTATTTTATACTTCCCTGGAATAAACTTAATTCGCAAAGGTTGAAGTCAAACAGGCCATGTGAATGCATCCTTAGTATCAACTTTATGTTCCTCAGAAAACTCTGTACATTATTTGCTCCCATTTTGCTAATAATAATATAATTCTATTTTATCTTAAATCTAGTTTTAAAATATTTTCTAGTGGAGCACTAACAGACACCTAATTAAATTCAAACAAGATGACTATTACCCAAGATAACTTGAAAATACTTCTGTTCTTGAAGTCAACAGTTGCATCCAGCCTCTCAGCACATTTAGGAGTTAGCAGTAACCAAGACCAGCCAGTTGGCGTGTTTTTCTGTGCGACAACCTGCCCTGAATCTGTCCGGCCTCAGCTATCTTATATTTTCTGTCCCTGCAGCCATAACCTGCCCTCAGTTTTTGCTTCTCTCTGCTGCTAGCAAGGGGAGTGTGCTCTGTTCCAACACCTTGGGTTTCCGCTCCCATACCTGAAAGATCGCTGGGGGTTTGTTACCCCAGTGTGGGCTAGAGGCATTAATAGAGAAAGAGGTTATTCTCAGTTAACACAGGTATTACTGTTTTATAAAGTTAGTCAGAGAGCTGGCCAGCTTTTAAAGTCCTGGCTCTGCCTGCAGAATTAATTATATACACCTTCTGAGACCTTTAGATAAACAAGGGGCCCTTCCACCCATAGAGGTAGGTTCCCACCCTACAAAGAATTTCCTCTGATCCATGGCCAGCCTCCCGAGAAAGGATTCAAGCTTTGTACTGTCCTTCGCTGGCTGTCACTGAAAAATGATAATTTATTATAATATTCAAATTACATTATAATTGAAAGTATAAAAAATACAAACTGTTAAGAAGAGTAGGCAAGGCTGAGGCTTGCCATCGAGTTTTGCTTGCTAAACAGTGTCAAACCTAAAAGAAGAGGAAAAGAAATCTCTGGCCGGCAAAAATGTTGTGTCCCAAATAATGTGTTAATCAGAGTTTACCAAGGTAACTAAGCGATGGGTGTTTTCTCCCTTTTTTACTGGCAAGAAAGTTTATTTGCAGTTGTAAAAATTACTGTGAGACTGCAGACCTATTTGCTATAACTGATTGGAAATAAGGATTCTGATTTTTAGTCTGGCTAAGCACATATTTCCAACCTTTATGATACAAATTTTGATAAGGGAAAGACTTTTGTTTGGTAACAGAAGGAAAAACAGGACTCATTTATTATACAGTGAATGTTCACTCTACGGAGGAACTTCCCCCCAGGTACACACCCTCCTCCGGTAACCACCTCCACGCTCGGAGCAGATGCCAGCACGTTTCACGGCCAGCCCGGCAGGAAGGAGCCTACGTGCGGCTGCTCCTCTGGGTGGAAGGCACTGGTTACTGTACCACGTTTATTTATAGGGAGGTGCGTTTACGCTGACTTGAAGGGATATGCTGTATTCTGAATAAGTGTGTGACTTAATATTTTGGGATTTTCTTTCTTCCTTTAAAACTGGACCTGAACACAGCTTTGAGTTGATATTTGTAATAATCTCAGGACCTGAAAGATTGTAGCATTAGTGTGTCTTAAAAATTATGTACTGTACCAGCCATGGATTTTTGTAAATATACCTGTCTCCCTTTTTTGTATTATTTTAGTAAAAAATAATAATAAATTTAAATAAAAGGGGGTGGTGATGACATGTGAATGGGTGTGGGTATGTATGTGCGTGTGTTTGTATAAGGCTCTTTTGAGATGAACTCTGGTGCTTGTTGAACTTCCGGCTCTGATCGGAGCAGGAATATGGACAAACTGCTGCTACTGCGCCCTGCACTGAGCCTCGGTATCTCCGTTTGGTTTTTCCCAGTGACCGGTTAAATACGCGCTGCCAGGAAATGGCTAAGAACTTAGATCCTTCTTCCCACCGCTGTCTTGCATTTGTATTCCGAGTTCTGCACACCCTTTGAAAATTCATGGTAAAGCTTTTCAAACTTTGGGTCGTTCACTGGTCTCTAGTTTTGGGAGACCTCTTGTCACTATTTTCTAAGAAAAAAAGGATGACAGGTAAAATTCTTTTTAACCAAAGTCACACGTTTCATAAAATCCTGATAAATTTTGGATATGCGAGAGGGCTTAAACATTCCTAAACATAGATCTGTGAATTTAGTAAATGAACCCCATGGATATACTCCTTCAGTGCAGGGAATTTTTTTCTTTTTTCTTTTTTCTATTTTTGCAGCAGCTTTGCTCATATTCCTGTTGTAGCTAGCAAACCCCTGTTCTAAAGCAGGAGCCTTATATAATGTAGTGTAGATGTTTCCTGTCTGTCCGCTGCGACAGGGCCTTTTACATGAGTGTTTTTTCTTTTTGTACGTGTTACGTGTTTGTTGTATTAAATAAAGAGGAATGTACATACTCTTCTTGTGTGTGTTTATTATTGGGCCGCCTTGGATCTTAATATCCTTTTCTCCGCAGGGGTTGAGTGTCTGTTGTCTGCATCGCACCGTGCCCGGCACTATGGGACACGGAAGTAAAGGGCACAGCCCCTCCCAGCTGTGTGTTGATATACAGTTTGTGATCACATGACGGGTTAGAAGACGGGTTCAAGATTTGTCACAAAGGTGTGGTCTGTGGCCACCTGGCATTTAGTTCAGAACGAGGGAGAAGTTGGACTGGAGAGATCTGGGAAGACTTTGCCGAGTGGAGGGGCAGTTGACCTGGGCCTCCGGAGATAGGTAGGGTTTGGCCAGGAAGAAGGAAAAGGGCCGGTCCTGAGTGGTCAGGAGGAAGTGGAAGGTCACCAGGCTGGTGTGAGTGCGCGTCGGGGTTAGTGGGAGCCAGCGTCTGGGAGGCCTGGGCAGCGGGGTCTCCACGTTCTTCCTTTGGCCTGCAGGGTGGGCGTGCATTCCAGGATGCTACCAGGGTCAGGGCCTGAAAAGGGAATTATCTGCAAAAGCCTCACTGGTAGAGCACTTCTTCTGGAGAAGTATTAAGAGTAGAAAAGAGAATTAATCCAACCTTAGAACTCTAAGTAGGGAATGGGGAAAGGATGAAGAGCACCAAAGCAGCTTGTCAGAAATTGAACAGTGTGTCATTTGTAAGTAAATAGAAAAAAGGACACGCCCCCAAATATAGAGAGTGGTGGTACTAGGGCTTTTTATTTTTCCTTCCACCAAGTGTATCATCGGTGCGTTGTCATCCATGTGAAGAGTTTTGAAAAGTCATGGTCCTCATGCGTCAGGGCAGAGGGTTGGCTGGAAACGCCTTAATGAGAAACACGAGTAATATTTAAGGGCAGTGTTGTGAACGTGTGTTCTTGGGAGTAGTAGCCCCTTAAGAATTGTGTGCTTGAATAATCTGACTACACTTAACTCTGTAGTAAACAACATCTTGTAAATGTATATTAACATTTTTTTTAACTTTTTTGTATATTAACATTTTAAAGGTGCCATTGTTAAACGAGGTTTTTTTTAAACCCATCATTTCCCTTTTGTTGACCCTGGGATGCTTTTTTATTATCACTCATACTAGTTTTGTTTTATTTATTTTAAAAGAAGTTTTTAAGAGAAAAACCACGGCCCAGGGAGTTACGGAGTTCAAGTAGGAAGCAGGTAGAGAAATGCAGCCAATTCCATAGAGATGAATGAAAGTCGAGTTGTCCAAAAGATGAGGCTGTTCAAGAGAGTATAGAAAAATACGTGAAGCAGCCCTGGCTGATGTGGCTCAGTGGACTGAGCACCAGCCTGCGAACCAAAGGGTCGATGGTTCGATTCCCAGTCAGAGCACATGTGTCTGGGTTGCAGGCCAGGTCCCCAGTTGAAGGAGTATGAGAGGCGACCACACATTGATGTTTCTGTCCCTCTTTTTCTCCCTCCCTTTCTCCAAAATAAATAAATAGAATATTTTTAAAAAATACGTGAAGCGGTAGTGTGTTTCACACTTGACCATGTAGACAAGGACCTGAGCTTTGGCACAGAGAAGTGTCTGTGGCTGGTTACACAGAGGGTGACTGGAGTGGCAACTGTAGATGGAGAGGAAGCAAAATTAACAAACGGTGATGGAGCTACTTTGCTTTTACAAATTTATTCTAAGGGGGAAATAACCTTATACAAAGGCTTCTGTACAAGGATATTCATCTCAATGTTGCTCATAAAATTAAAAGTTTCAAACCATCTAGTGCCATGTTAGAGGGGATTGGTTAAGTAAATAAAAATATTAAATAAATTTTAAAAATAAGGTATGACCAAGATGTGCATGCATTAAGTGAAAGAGCAATTAGAAGTGTAAGTGTACTTAGACACAGGAAAATACTTAGGGCATACACTCCAAAATACAAAGGGTTGTGTGAGGAGTGCTTTTTCTTTAACTTTTGACTTAAATGTATTTTCAGTGAATGTGGATAACATGAGTAAAGGTTTTTTGTTCTGTTTTTAAAATTTTTTTTAAAGAAACAAACAGGTGAGCTTGGCTGAAGAAAGGGAGAAAGAAATAGGAAGAAGGCTCTTGTCTCATCACTGGGAGAAGGGCAAAGAATTTATTTCAGCCCCGGCTGGTGAACCAAAGGGTTGCTGGTTCAATTCCCAGTCAGGGCACATGCCTGGGTTGTGGACCAGGTCCCCAGTAGGGGGCGTGCAAGAGGCAATCCCCTTCATTGATGGTTCTCTCCCCCTCTTTCTCCCTCTCTTCCCCTCTCTCTAAAAATAAATAAAGTCTAAAAGAAAACACACAAGAATTTATTTCATTCACTCAGACCCTGTTAGATCCCAAAAGTGGGTCTGGCTTGAAGGGGAGACACAATGAACAATTTGGTTTAAAATAAAGGATTTTTGGAAAAGATGATTCTTGCACTGGGTTTTAAAAAATACCAAGTACATGGGCAAACAGCGAGTGCCCCATTTTCTTTCTCCAGAGCAATTGCTGTTGCTGGTTTCTCCAGTTCTAAGTATAAATACGTATGTGACTTCTGACAGGTTTAGCGTACATATCTGCCGTACTATACCTAGCATTTCTTCCAGCTCGCTTTTTATACCTTATGGTGTTCGACAGTGGAGGTACGGTGACGACTTACTGTATTCATTCTCTGTTGATGTGCGTCTAGGTTACTGTCACAGGTCAAACTGCGACAGCCTTTGCATATTCCCAGTCTGTGTCTGCGAATCAAGTGGACAGTCGGAAGTTCTTTTTGATTGGGTGATGACCTAACACCATAGATCTGAAAGCCTGTCTAGAATCTTAATTGCTTCATATCCCCTGTAAGCTTTGAGAAATATGAGAAAATGAATCTTTGAAAGACTTGAAAATTGGGCATGAAAGCACAAGAGGTGATCCCAAGTACCCTAAGGGCTGAGTCACATTGCAAGTGAGATTACGAGATTTTCGAGGGACAGTGACAACCCTCTCTGAGGCCAGTATGCCGTGGTACATCCTGGGTGTCTTTATCTCAAGAATGGTCGCTCTTGCCCATCCATATGTGCCTTGACATGGCTTGCTTTTCTGTGTCTGTATATTTACCCTTCTGTGTCCCTTTGTCTGTCCCTCCACCATTTCCCCACTATCTTTTCTAGCAGGGTGGCATAGCGTGAAGGAGAACAGACTGACGTTAGACACACTTGAGTTCCCAAGTCCTCATACGGTGCTGTGGCCCTTTATACGGGAGGTCAGCCCATTCCCTCATTTCTACAGTGATGATACCCGATGGCGGGGTTTGTTGTTGAGTTAGGCAAAGGGTGGAAAGCACCTAGCATAGTGCCTAGCACACAGAGCTAATAAATGGTGGCAACTATTCTGTCTCTCTTCTGCCTTTTTTCTTCTTTAAATTCATGCTTCCTCTTGCTCTCCTAATTTCCCAAAATATCTAAGAGAAGCCACGGTGTTTTAAAAACTCTATTAGTTACAATACAGGCACGGATAAACACCAGTGAAAATCCGTTCATTGCCGGTATCAAACCCCTGGCTTAACAAGTAAAAGGAAACTGCTCTAAAAAATAGTCTATTAAAATAAACCCAGCAGTAAAGGGAATCTTTTGGTTCATATAACGGAGTAGTCTGGAGGACCACCTAGCTCCGGTGGAGCTTTATCTGGTGATGTAACGTTGCCAGCATCCTGGCCTGTCTGCTGTGGCGTTCTGAGCGTCAGGTTTCACAGGTAGTCAGTCCTCTGACAACCTTGGGCTCCCCCTTCATAGCCAAAAGGCTGCTCTAGTTACAAACTGTTTGCAGGTGTTCTGTCTAGTTTATTTTTGCTTTATTGCACTGCAAATGTAAAGCAGTGCATGAACGATGTGCTTCAATGGCTAGGACATGGTCATCATCACTCAGTACTAGAACACGTTCCCTCTTTTTATTATAAATTAGGTTTCTCCTTCCTTAGTCCCCATTCCCCTCAGTTCCATAGGCACCCCCTCTTTCTTTTCTGATGTGTGCCCCTTGTTATGCATGCATCCTTCTAAAATGAGTGTTATTTTATGTGCGTGTGATTTAAACTTATACACGTGGTCCTGTGATGTAAATTGTGCTCTTTCCTGCTTTTCTCACTTAAATTTATCCATGATGCTATATGTACATCCTGTGTGTGGCTTCTTATCTCTGCCTCGTATTCCACACTGCATCCTCCACATTTTACATAGCATCTCCCTAGAGGTGTGTACCTAGGTTGCCTCCAGTTCCTTATTACTGATAGGAAGGCTGTAGTTTGTAAATTGCCTGTTCATCTTTGCTCATTATTCAATTTTCATTGTTGTCTTTTTGTTACAGGTAGTAATCTCTCATCAGTTTTAAATGTGCCCGATATTTTAGACTGTTACCTGTCTTAACTTTGTCTGTGACATCCTTTATTGAACAGAAAACCTTTTTACCTTTTTTAATGGCCAAATCAGTCTCTCTTTGTCTACATTTATGTTTTGAAGGGTTTGTTATGAAATATTTCCCTAGCCCTAGGTCACAAGGATATACCCCTACATTTTCTTCTACTGCCTTTGTCGTCTTGCTTCTCACTTTCCCACTGACGACCCAGCTCTTGTCCACCTTTGTATGTTGGGTACTGTAGGAATCCAGCTTTATTTTCCGGCAGTTGCTGTGGCAATTTTCTCAGGACCATCTGGTAAGTCAATACTTCTCCCATTCATTTTTGATTCCGTTTTCATCACATGTCAAGATTTCCTATAGGCAAGGGTCTATTTCGAGTGTTACTCTGTTGCATGTGCTGTTTATTTCCATGCCAGTGTCATGATACGTTTCAACAGTGTAGACTTACATTGTGCTTTAATGCAGTAGCCCCCCCCCCCCCATCCGCGGCTCTGCTTTCGGCATTTGTGGTTACTCGTGGTCAACCGCAGCCCAAACTTATTAGATGGAAAAATCCAGAAAAAGAAAATTTGTAAGTTTTAAATTGCACGCCATTCTGAGTTACACGATGGAATCTCGCACTGTCCCACTCTGTTCCCCCCGGGGATGTGATTCATCCCTTTGTCCAGTGTCCCCGCACTGTGTACAGTGCCTGTCCATTAGTCACTTAGCTGTCTCGGTTATCAGACTGACTGCCAAGGTGTGGCGGTGCTTGTGTTCAAGTCACACTTATTTTACTTAATAACGGCCCCTGAGCTGAATAGCGATGCTGGCCATTCACATCTGCCAAAGTGCTTAAAAGTGCTTCCTTTAAGTGTAAGGACACACGTGTATGTCAAGGGAAAAAACACAGTATATTTTGGGTTCAGTACTGCCCCGCAGTTTGAGGCATCCACTGGGGGTCTTCAAACCTATTCCCTTTGGATAGTGGGAGACTGTCTAGTAAGGAGAGTGTCCCTCTGCTCTTCGATGTTGACTGCTAATTTTGGGTTTTTACCCCTTTATACATTATAGAATAAAATCTTCAAGTTTTATTAAAAATCAAGCTGTCCCTGGCCAGTGGCTTGGTTGGAGCATCATCCCATACAACAAAAGGTTGTAGGTTCGATTCCTGGTCAGGGCACATACCTAGGTTGCGGGTTTGATCCCTGGTCGTAGTGTGTTCAGGAGGCAACCAATGGATGTTTCTCTCACATCAATATTTCTCTCCACCCCACCCCCCTCCTGTCTCTAAAATCAATAAACATATCCTTGAGTGAGAATTTAAAAAAAAAAATCAAGCCATTTATTGGGATTGAATTTTATTTGTATAGTTTAGGAAGAATATAATCTGTACTCTGCTAAATGACCTCATTTGTGGTATATTCAAGTCCTCTTGTATGTCTTCTGATACACCTTTTTAGGAGTGGTTTGTTACATTTTCTCATGGTTGTTGCTGACATCAAAGAATGCTCTTGGTTTTGAAAATTGAGTTTGTATCCAGCAACTTTGCCAAACTCTTGTTTCCAATAACTAGTCTGATTATTTCACTAACTTGTCGATGGAGATGATCATATCTACAAATAATTCAGTGTACTCTCCTCTCCCAATTCTTTCACTTCTAATGTTTTATCTTAGGCTCTAGAGCATTCGCCTGGCCCCTACTGTGTCAGACAGTTATGGTTCCTTATTTTAATGGCAGAATATTTAAATTTTCTCCACTAGGTATGGTGTTTATACTAGGTTTTTGGTATATAATGTTTATGAAGTGAAGATAGCTTTCTATTCCTAATTTTCTGGGAATGTTGTAAGTATGAGGTGAATTGAAGTATATCAAGTACTTTCCCATAACACCTACGTGTGATGAACACTTCCAGAAGATTTCTTAGAAATGTATTCATAATATATTTCTATTCTTACAGTCTCTGTGGTATCTGTATTTGTTTTCCTGTTCTCACCGTGTTTTATTTACATACGTCTTTTCCGTTTTTCTCCATCAGTCTTGCCACAGGTTGGTTCTTAATTTTTCAAGGAACCATGAATTTTATTGGGTGAATATATGTTCATTGTGGTTATATATTTTGGTCCATTTTTAACTACTATATAATGTCTCACAATTTATGATATTTTTGCCCTAATATTACATTTCATATCCTAGCTATCTATATCCTGAGTAAGATTCCATTGTATGAATGTATCACATTTTTATTTACCCTATTTTTCAGCTGACAGACCCTTGGGCTCTTTCTACTTTTCGGATACAGGGGTGTGAAAAAGTAGGTTTACAGTTATGAGTACGTGAAACAGCCTCTTCTTGTATTGTTATTTATTAATTGATTGTGTTCCTTCTTTGTATCACAACTGTAAACCTACTTTTGCCCACGGCTGTATAATGGATAATACTGCCACGAACATTTGCGTGCGAATTTTTGTGTGAGTGCGCGTTTCGGTTCTCTTGGGTGGGAACCTAGGAGCGAAACTGCTGGATCTCTGTGGTGACTGTTGGGTTTTCTGAGGAGCCATCACACCGTCCCCCACAGTAACCGAAGCATCTCACGTTCCCGCCAGGGTGTAAGGGCTTAACTTTCTGCGCATCCTCATGGGCACTTCCTACTTTGACTACAGCGGTCCTGGTAAATGTTAAGTGATGCCTCATTCCTTTCATTTGAATGTCCCTAAAGACTAGTGGTGTGGAGCCATCTTTCTGTGTGCATGTTAAATGCTTAGTATTCTAAGTGTAATTTACTTTATAAAATGACTTCTTTCGGGAACGTTTTCAAAGAGACTCTGCTGTGAACTTTCTAAGGCCTTGAATGTCTGAACGTGTCATCGTAGATTCCTCACATTTAAACAGTAATTATCTGGATATAATCTAAATTATGTTTCTTCAAAAGTAGAAAATAAACTTCATTTTTCTTTTGGTCACTGGTGTTTCTGTTAGGAAAACTAGTGTCAGTCTAGTTCTTACTCTTTTTTTTCCCCGCCGGCCTGTAGTTGTTATTCTTTTGTGGACTCTCTGCCTCTTCTCTCCGGAAGCTTTTAGAATTTTGTGGTTTTTTTTTAATGTTCTCAAATTTCATTAGAATGTGTCAGAGTTTTGCACTTACTATAGTTATTCTGTTTGGTGCTCCACGAGAGCTTTGAACTGGAATTCTTGTATCTTTAATTTTTGAAAGTTCCGTACTTATTTCTTTAAATGTTCTCTTCTCTAAACCCATTTTCTCTTTACCTGGGACTTGTATTTACAGGTATTGATATTATTATTACTATCTGTTTATATGTTCATATATTCCACCTCTTCCCAGTACCTTCTGGGAAAAGGCCTTGAACCTGAGTCATTTTCCGTTCCCCAGCTGTGTAGCTGTCTTGTGTTGATTCAGTCTGTTACTGGTTTTGTCCAGCTGGTACACGTTTCGTTCCCAGCATTTTCCTTCGGTTCTGTCTGACTGCTTGTTCCCTATTATTATCCTCTTATATCTCTGTGAGGATCTTTATTATGCTTAACTTCTTGATCTGTCTTGTTCCATTCTGGTTTGTCTAGTACAGTCTGTTCCATTTATTGTCTTTTATTGTGATTGCACTGCTCAAATATCTGATTATTTTCTCATGTGAGCTTGTTTTTTTCTTAGGGTCATCAGCTTCCTTAGCTGGCGATGTGTAGTAAGGGGAGAGGCTGAGGTCTCTAGCATTGGGGCATTTCCCACAGCGAGGTCCTAGGCACCAAAGGCAGACCTTGAGCCAAACTGTGTGTCCAGTCCTGTGATTTATTGTTTTCTACTGACTTTGTCACAGTGGCTTATTTCTCTGTTTGGTGATTTTTTTATTACATATCCCTGCACTTTGGAACTTTAGCTGTGGGCATTCTTTGAGACCTGGATTTAAAGAGTTTTCCTCTTAAAGAGTATTTGAGTTTGCGTCTTCCAGGGTCCAGGAACATTTCCGATCCAGGACCACTTCAAACTAAATGTTCAGCTTAAGGATTCAGGGCCACAGGGGAAGGAAGCATTTCAGCCCCAAATGCACATGACTGGTTACTGCCGGTGGTTAAGAACTCTTGGAGAAGGTTCCCCACCCGCCACCCATCCTGAGCTGAGGCTGATTCAGAAAAGTCTCTTGGTGACGACAGTGAGATATATATATATATATATTTTTTTTTTTTTTTCATTCCCAGCAACGAGGTCAATCATTGGGCGTTCCAGCATTTTGCAAGAGTTTATGATCAGACCTCCCACCATGCTAATCTGAGGCTTTTTTTCCTTATGACTGCAAATTAAAATCCAGACTCAAGGCCACCCGATATCAGAAGATACCCTCAGAGCAAATGCTTTTAGTGCTTTCTTGCCCATTCCCCCTCCTCTCTGACCTCCTGTTATTCCGCTCCCTTTTCTTCACTGTCAGCTCAGTCAGACTTTGGAAAATTATTTTTGTATATTTGCTAAAACTTCACCCAGCACTCTCAGGCATTTTATATATTGAGAGAGATTTCTCTGTACATTTAATCTCCCATAATGTTTAAAACAAGTTGTGCATATATTTTGTACAAAAATAACTACATCTATCAATAGATAATAAGTATTACTGATTGATATAAAACTAAAATTGATCATTAATATATAAATATTTAATAGTTCTACATTAGCTGTATATTTACACTGTCCAGTTCAGAAGTCACTGTCCCATTTCCCCCCCTAGTGCATCAGGTGTCCTGGTGAAGAACAGGGGTTCCATAAGGAGTATGGGTTGGCAACAGTAACTCGTTTACTAAAACCGGACTCTTTCTGTGTCAGTCTCACCAGAAACCCCAAAGGCTGAGAACAAAACAGTAGGTGCCCTGCCCGCCCACGTTCCAAAGGGACGAGGAGCTAGACCACCTCTGCTCCACGTGCTAAGAGACCGTGAACCTGGGCAGCACTAGCTCCCCACTGGGAAGGATAGGCTCGGCCGCCACCTGCAGGCTGTACGAGAGTGTGCTGGACCTTTTCCTTCTCCCCAAGCAGGAGAGGGCGGGGGTGCCTCCTCTGCACCTCATGCCCAATGAGGAGGGCACTCCCAGAGGACCATTTGGAGAGTTTGTCACATCTGTGGAGTTTAGGGACACAGGGACTGGTGGTATCTGACTCACTCAGAGTCTAAAGACGGACTGTAGGTGGCCAGCTCCTTGAGAAGACAGAAGAAGAGAGAAGGCTGCATCAGCACCACCTTGCGCTCTCAGTGTCCCGACTTCCTGTGGGCCTGATGTGCTTTCGAGAAAGGGAGCCAGACTTGGCCAGTCTAGGAAGGAGTCCAGCCAAGGGAATGCCTAGAGGAAAGAAAGGACCTCAGTGGAGGGGAGGCTCCTGGACACTAAGGGGCTGGGGCAGGAACCCTAAGTAACTAGAGTAGGCATGGCCTACAAGGGAACAACAGGTGAGCCATCCCCAGAGATGGAGACACTGGAGAACTCACCAGAAAGCACCTATGAGAAAAGCAGCAGCGTGGGAATCTGCTCCTCCCAGAGGACACGGACGCTGCAGATCAAGTACGACCTTCCCTATTCCTTCCTGCGCTGTAGCAGGACAGCAGCGAGCAAGTGGGACATGGAACCGACACTGACCATGAACCCGATTCTTGCTTAGACTTCCAGGCTGGAGAAGTTTTAAACTGGCATTCGAAGTTTCGATAGGATACTGGATGAGACTTGTTAATACCTAGAAAGAGAGACTATTTTCAAAATGATGATGATGATGATAACCCTTTGTTAACTGAAAGAGGCTGGAAAAGCTATCTGTTTCACCCGGGCACAAGAACAAATCGTGACGGCAGGTGTGTGGGGGCCCCGTGAGGAAACGAAGTTGCTCTCTGTGCACGGCTTGTTCCACGAGCAGGCTGCCGAGCAGGCAGGTGGAGAGGTTGGTGGTTCCCTGCAGCCCTCACTGCCCACGTTTCATGCTCTGGCGGCCAGCCTCGGCGGCAACAGGGAGAAGTTTAATGCTACGCAGACTGGAATTGTTTAAAACCAAAGAAAAAAGGCTCATTGTCCTGTTACTTCCTGGAAAAGCTGTGTGAACCACCCACGCTTTCATGCTGGAGAGAGTGAGCCGGGAGGTTTGCAAGCGGCCGTGGTGAGAGGGATCAGTTGCCCTCTGCTTGCACCCAGCAAGTCCTGCCTGTTTGGTGACGGTCACATTTACTCTGTCTTATAATGCACTGCAGTTTTTATGCTTCAGGATGTCACCAACAAGGTTAATTTGATTAAAAGACCTTTAAACGGCAGAAACTACCATGTGATGGGAAGTGCCGGAGAAAATCCTGGAAACCATAGATTGAGGGAATTTTGCTGCAAAGTGTTTATAAGAGTTGTCAAACTTAAAAATTAATTACCTGTGTTTCTTACACAAAGCAGGCAAGTTTCTCATTCCGTGATGCCGAGAGGTTATCGGGAGTATGCAGCTGTGCAGTCTGAAGTCCGCTTTGCGGCAGCCAGCATTCTTTCCCACCTCCTCCTGTGCTGCTCTTTGTGTTGCAGGGACTAGAGTTATGGAAACTGCATTTCCCAAATGCCTTTGCCTTCAAGGTTCTGGATATGATTTCTTTCTGCCAGTGCGTTCACACAAGGTTGCGTAAGCGGGAGGAAAAAGCGGGATTACTTTTTCTCCGGCAGCCCCTCGCAAAACGGGTAGGCCGAGGCGGACTTCAAATTCTGCTTTAGCCTCCTTGCAAGTACCTCCTAGCAGCCCCCATTTTGGTCCTCAGTGGGGCAGTCTGGTCAGCAGTGGAGGTTCCCGGCATTTTTCTGATCTGGTAACAGCAGCATCCTGCTAATGCTCTGAACTTGCAAACATTAATGGCAGCGTCCCAAACTCCTGCAGTCCTGCTGCTAGTGCCACGAGCACCTCGATGCCCTGCACGCAGTTCCCTTCTGCTGGGAAGGCCTGCAGGGGTTCCTCTTTCTGACTGAGCCCTGATGGGTACAGCTGCCTAGCTGATATTTTGAAAGAAATGGATGTACTTAATGGGTCCTTTTAAGTTAAAAGTAATTTTTAGAATCTGTAAGTGAGGCACTAACTGCCTTTTTAAAGCAACTCATGTGATGAAGAAATTTGAAAGTGGATGTGTAGAAATATTTATTACTTGGTGGTTTTGTTGCCCAGAATAATGTGTTAAACCGAGATTTTCAAAAGAATGATACACTGAATTACATTGTTTTCAACAAAATAAACAGTAATAATCTTTCTTTACTGAGAGAAATTAGGACTTTTTTTACTGTTAATAAATAAAAATATTTTCAAAATATTGTTTATTTCATTTGTAAAGCATTTTTGTTTCTGTTTTGTGTGTGTGTTAAATGTACATACTATGTGAATTCAGTAGTACATGTCTGTGATTTAAAAATAAACACAAAGACTGTGGCCGAGGCACACGGTGTTTACTGCTATGCATGCACACAATCAGAAAGGGGTAGAAATCACTGCATCCCTAGTACCCCAGCTGACGGTAAGGAGTGCCTACAGATGTATACTCTCTCATACACCCTCTTTGACTACTCGTTCTGGCTCTTTCCCACCAAAATTTACCTCGAAGTCCCATGTGTATGGCCAGGTGGCCAGTCACTGCTGTAGTTACAGAGTTAAGGCTGGACACCATGGGGTCTGTTCCCACGTTTCACTGGGTATAGAAAGCTTGTCCCCAAATAACTTTTACCTTCAGAGCGCCTGAAGGACAGAATAATGGTGGCCTAACAATGGCTGGGGAGTAGGGGTGGGTCCTCCCTACTTAGTGTGGACTGCCCTAGCCCAGCACTTGAACACACAACCAGTGAAGATGCCTTCGCATCATTTGGGTCTCTGTTCAAATGTCACGTCATCAGTAAGGACCTCCCTGAAGACATGAGGAAGCAGCAGATGTGCCCCCAGCTTTATTTTGCTCCATAGCACTTAATCACCATTTGACAACTTTTGTTTTACTTGTTTGTCCACCTTTCTAGAATGGAAGCTTCATGAGTGTAGGAAGTTTTACTATTTTTGTATTCCTGGCCTCTTGAAAAGTGCCTGACTCACAGCAGAAAATCAATTAAAATTCACTGAATGATAAAATATTTGCCTTGCCAGCCTCCCTTGATGATTACATGGGAACGTGACCCTGGCCATGCTAATTAGAAGTACTCACCCCAGAACATGACTCAGGTAATGACTTAATCCATTCTGGCACAACTGGAAGGAGAAGCCAGCTCTAGGCAGTGTCCTGGAACAGCAGCCGTGGTATCGGTGTCCAGTCCTTGTCCAGTGTCACTCTGCCAGCCTTGCAAGCTGTAGTGACTGTGGCTGGTGATGCTTTCTTTCACTGGAACATGTGTGGGGCAGGGTTTGGGGTGAGGTCCTTGGCTGTGTATCTTCCAAGCCTGATCTTTAGCCTTACCAGGAAATTCTGAGCGTCACCCAGCATTTTTTAAATTAAAATTCGTTTTCTGGCCCTGGCTGGTGTGGCTCATTGGATTGAGTGCCAGCCTTCGAGCCCAGAGGTTGCTGGTTTGGTTCGCGGTCAGGGCACATGTTTGGGTTGCGGGCCAGGTCCCCAGTTGAGGATGTGTGAGAGGCAACTAAATACATGTATCTCTCACACATCTTATGTTTCTCTCTCCCTCCCCCCCCTCTAAATAAATGAAATCTTTGAAAAAAATTCCTTTACTACTATAAAACTTTTTTTTCTTTAAATAGGCTTTGAGCACGTTCATTCCCCCTGGAATACAGCCACGCCTTTCCCTGTTTTTCCTAAGCTCCAATGCTCCTTCTTTTGTCTCTGCAACTCATTTCCTGAGCCCATGCAGCCCAGCTGGCTCACCTTTCCTACCTCTGGGACTTTCTAAATAAACTTTCTCTTATAATTTGAGAAAAAACAGGCTTCGAGTTAGATTGCATGGGGTCAAAGAGCAGCTTTCCACTGACCAGTGGGCTAAACCATGAAACTACTTGGAGATTGCCTCTACATTTATTTTAAGTTTATTGGGGTGACACTGGTTAACAAAATTACAGTTTTCAGGTGCTCAGTTGAACAACACATCCTCTGTACACTGCACTGTGTGTTCACCACTCCCCACTTTTGTAAGTGGGTAAAGTCAGAGTGCTACCTCTTAGGATTGTGGGGAAGGGCAAATGAGACATTTCCTGTACAATGCCCTGGGACATGGTCCGCAAACTTGTACACCGAGGTTGCATAAGGCCAACAGAAGCGTTTTTGGCAAAGTGTTATTTCTACCTGGCTGCTAACATTTAAAACTTAACAGCATTTCAAAAAGCATTCTGGATTGACAACTTTTCTCAAAAAATCAAAAGCTTGCCCTGGCTAGTGTGGTTCAGTGGATTGAGCGCCAGCCTGCAAAAATGAAAGGTCTCTGGTTCAGTTCCTGGTCAGGGCACATTGCCTGGGTTGCAGGCCAGGTCCCCAGTTGGGGACATGTGAGAGACAACCAATCAACATTTCCATCCTTCTCCCCCTCACCTCCCTTCTCTCTGAAAATAAATAAATCTTTTTAAAAATCCAAAGCTCTGGGACTACACTCCTACTTTGCAACAATGAGATTGTGCTGAAGAGTCTAGCTCCTTTAGAGGAAGTAGGAACCCATCTGGCCTGATTCATTCGTGTGTGACCTGCCTGGTCTCTGCTGTAGGGTTTGAATTTGTAGCCATGCACTGAGAATTTAAAGATTTCCTAAAGCTGCAAAATTTAAGTTTGGCTAAACTGTCTCTAAGAAACTTCAAACTGATTTGGTTTTTGATTGCTGCATAGTAACTCCAAAACATAGTTAAGTTATTCCTAAACAACAGTCTTTTTATTATCTTTAATGCTTCTTTGTATTGACTGGGTTTAGCTGGGCAATTCTCCGCTCCACTCTTGTTGGCTAAGACTGCAGTCATCTGGGGGTGCCGGACATTCAAGATGGTTCACTCAGCCCTGGCTGGTGTGGCTCAGTGGATTGAGGGCCAGTCTGCGAACTGAAAGGTCACCTGTTCAATTCCCAGTCAAGGAGGGCCAGGTCCCCAGTTGGCAGCATGCAAGAGGCAACCTATCGATGTTTCCTCCTCTTTCTCCCTCCCTTCCCCTCTCTCTAAAGGTATATAAAATCTTAAAAAAAAAAAAAAAAAAAAATGGTTCACTCCTGTGGAGGGTAACTGGTGCTCAGCTAAGGATGGGCCCTTCTCAGTAGTCCCCTAAGTGCCTTGAGGCTTTGACAGCATGGTAGCTAGATAATTAGCAGGAAGTGAAATTGGCCAATTTTAAGTCCTAGTGTTCCATACAAGAGTCCTAGAATGTCACTACTGCTACATTCTTTTGGTCAAAGCTAGTCACAAGGCAGGCTGAGATTCAAAATGGTGGGGGGGGGGGATGGGTGAGAAGGAAAATAAGTGTCTCTTAATATAAGGAGCAACATATATGTATACATATTATATACAATAGAAGACTGTTGGGGGGGCAGCATATCAATGGAGACTAGTGGCTACACAGAGCCAATATTTTATGATTATTTACCTTGATGTAAGAAAGGCTTAGGGTGGAAGAAAAGCCTCTTGGCAACTCAGTAAAAAAAGAAATTCAAAATTACTTATTGCCTCTTACCACGACAGATCATCAGTTATTGAAGACCTACTGCCTACAAATTCTACTTACTCAGAGCTGGCTTAAATTCACTACATCTTATTTCTAACAAATTTTTATTAAGAAAAACTGATAGCATCCTCCCCAACCCCTTCTGCATATTTGCCTTTAAAAATCAGATACTTGTAAAAAACACTAAAAAAATTAAAATCAGATACTTAGAAATTACAGGTTGACAGAATGAATATTTATGAGTGTAACAGGGAGAGATTCATTCACATTAAGTCATACTAGTTTTCTGCTGATCCTGGAGGTGTCAGGATTCCAGCCAAAATATGGAGGGTTACATAAAGCTGACCACAGCGAGAGCTGGTGGGCCCTGATAGGGGACCCAGGAAAGACCTGTCCGAGGGGGAATTCCTGAGTCTCGGCGGTTGCATCTTGGCTCACGTGGACGATGATGCAGTTGAGACATAGGTAACATAGCTGTAAAAGGTAAAATTATACAGGTAGCCCCAGACGGGGTGAAGTGAATTACTTTAACTCAACCACAACGGCCTAGAGAAGTGTCTGACCTAGACCTCACAAGGTAACTTGGGAGCCCAAAAGCTAAATAGGAACATTAATACAAATGGTTTTCAGGCAGACAGGGTTCAGTGTGGGAAGGAAGGCAATGAGAGAAGTTCAGAGAGCTGAAGGGCGGCGTGAGACGAAACAGAACATTGAGCATTGAAAGTAGAAATAAGGGTCAATTTAGGCAGGGTCCAGTAGTCTGAACTTTGTATTACGGGCAGTGGGGAGCAACTACGAGATTGTCCGCAGGAGTTAAGGTGGCTGAATCCCAAAGAAGTGACTTATCCAAGTTATACAGTTAGGTGCAGAACCAGAAAATGACTCCTAGTTATTTCCAACTAGCTAATTCCTAATGCACGAATTCCCCGCTGTCTCAAGTTTATTACTGAACCGCCGATTCAGAAGACAAGGTGCGCATATCTATCTACCTCACTACTGGCTTTGCGGAAATGGCCTCAGCCCACCAACCGGAAACAGAAAATGACCGCTGCAAACGCCACCTAACGGTGGGCTGGAAGCTAAGTCAGTCCGAAAGGTCGCAACACCGGAAGGGGCCGGCTGTTTCCGGTGAAAAACCCGACCGAGCAGAGTCCTAGAAGGGCGAGTCTCGGAGATTCGGCCAGTGTGCCCAGCGTGCTCGGCTCCGCGACGTCGCAATCCTGCTTCTGCGCAGGCGCGGGGACAACCACGCAGGCAAACGCGTATGCAAAGCCGTGCGCGCGCCCGTTCTCCGTTCGGCGCCACGGTGCTGTTCCAGGGTAAAGCGTTTGGCGTTGTAACGCAGCCTTTTGTTCTCTTAACTACAACTCCCAGAATGCTTCGTCTCTCATGTTGGTACTAGGTGTGGTGTCCCACGATAGGTTAAGAGGAAACCTTGATTAAAATGACGTACTAAAGAGGAAAAAGTTGAATACGTCGCTTCAGGGTATTGCTCACACAAGCCCCAGTGGCCTAATGGATAAGGCATTGGCCTCCTAAGCCAGGGATTGTGGGTTCGAGTCCCATCTGGGGTGACCAGTGTTTTCTTCCTTGTTTCTCCTTTTAAGTAAAAATTGTAACGACGTACCAACTTAATTTTACGTTTAAAAAATTCCAAGTGTACGTGTGGCTTTTCTGGTGTTAAGTCACGATTTACGAGCATCAGCACACTCCATTCTCTCCGATTTTTGAAAGTCAATACGTTGAATTTTGTTATCCACTCTAAAAATATTTTCGGCGTGTTGTTTTAGATCGATTCCCGCCAGCCTTTCATTACTCGACGCTCAAGAGGTCATCAGCTAGCTAATGGCATCTTAAAAGCAATCGGGAAAGGACTTCCTTCTCCTTCGCCTGGCTTTTTTTCTAGCTCGTCAGTAAACCTCGGCTTCCCTTTGCTTTTCCCTTAACTCCTTAGGGCTCTGCTCGGCGTTTGATTAATAAGGCTCCGCAGAGAAGGGAAGTGAGACGTTCCACTTTGTTCCAATCGAGGAGGGGAGCCGTTAGTGTGTGTGCGAACGTACCATTAAGCGGCTGGGCCTGGGGGTGAGGGAGGTAGAGGGGCGTAGGGCGCCGTAGGGCGCCGGCTCTGAGCGCGGGAAAATGGCGGCCCTCGGGTCCCCGGCGCGCACTTTGCGAAGCCTTCTACGGGAGTTGCGCTACATGAACGCAGCCACTGGTCGACCCTATCGCGACACCGCGGCCTATCGGTATCTCGTGAAGGCTTTCCGTGCACATCGGGTACGGAAGCCTCTGTCGGGATGGGAGGGAGAGGAGGGAATGGGCGGACGGAGAGGACGCCGGGCGAGAGCGCCTGCGCGTCTGGGGCCGACCCTCCCACCCAGTCCGATTCAGGCCCGAAGACGCCCAGGCCCTACCCCGGCTGCGGTCCGCGGCCTTAGCCCAGGGGCTGACCCAGGGCGCGCGGGAGAGTGCTGTCGCCCGGGGGTGGAGCCGTTTTCCAGGATTTCATTGGCTGTCTTTTGCATAAACGGATAGGGAAATGAGGAAATACAGGGGAAAAGGTGCATGGACATGGTGGACAAGTGTAGGGTCACCACCCACAGGATCTACCCACTCTACCCGCCCCTTCCCTAGTAAAGCTATTCTCAGAAGCAGTTTTTGAGGCAGAAAGAAAAACTAATAATGTGTGGAATATAGGGAGCTTCCTGAAGAGCAGGAACTGTTTTACTTACATGCTACCTCCTACACCACTTTAAAAAGTGGTGCCTTGTAGAGCGGAACTAGAAACTTGTAATGAGGTTGTACTGTCAGTTGTGACATTAACGTGATATATACGACGTTACATTTTTCCTTCAGTAGCTGATAGAAACATATGGGAAGAAATTCCATTCCATTCCATTCCATCCTTGAGAAATTCCTTTGTGAAGCTCACAAGCCGTATCCCCCTTAGGCAAGAGCAGCAGAAGGTAGTTTCATTTTTTAAACCTGACAACTGAGACTGAGGGATAGTGACCCTTTAAGCGACATGCATAAGAACAACTCAAATCTAGGTTGCCTGGTTCCCATATGAGAGTCTTCCATCAATGACTGCCTTTGGAGTTAGGTGTCTGACTTGAGAGAGGTTGCAACCCATCTGAGAAATAATACATTGGAGAGTCATCTTGGGCTCTACAGAAGGAAACTTAACGGTCCTTTGAACAATGTAGGAAAAGGGAGAACCATCAACCTAAGTGTTGAATTCCTGAGTCATGGAAGTTAGAATACAAAATATTAGAACTAAAATTCAGCTAAGTGTTAAAAGGCCACAGTGTTAGGGACTCCTAGGAACATGGCTAAAAACGAATGGAAGTGCACAAGGGTTCTGTCTTCTAAGTAGTTTACAGTCTACCTGAGGATTGTCCTTATGACCAAGCACTTAGAATGAGTGAGTGCTCAGGCAGTAGACAGCAGGTATTCCTAGGATACAGAAGGAGTGGGCTTTCAGAAGGTAATTCATTAAGCAGGGACTTAAGGATAAATTGGAGCTAGCAAGCAAATGGAGACTGGAAAAATGAGGTCCAAGGACATAAAGAAGCTGCACAACTGAAAGTCTGGAGGTGAGAACTGACAGCTGAGAATGGCTGAAGCTCAGGGTGTGATTGGTCAAGTGGAGGGAGATGAGGTGGATGGTCATTCTAAGATTTTTAAGAAGGTGACATGTTCATAGTTGTCCCCAATGGAAGCGTTATAACTATCCTTAAGAGAGGCTTGGTAATGGCTGTAAAATTCCTTGGCAATGAATGAGAAATTCGTGCTGTAAATTCCAGAAACACTGCTCTGTGGAATGTGCATAAGGATACGGGGAATCGTTTCTATTTCCTGCTGGCTCAGAGCTAACTCAATAGTCATCTATGCCTATTCTGTCTATCCTTTCCCTAGGCTGAAGGAGTTCCCCTGGGGAGAAACCTCCCCTTTCTCCTTAGGGAAAATACAGTTTTCTATGTCATTTTCTCTCTTTTGATTCCTTTATTATATTCTTGATTGACCCTTCTCTTCAGACTCCTTGTGATTTAGGTCTAGCTAAATCAAGAACAGTATTCTCTTGTGCTATACTAACGTAGAATTCCTGTTTCAGATCCTATCAATTTAGGTTTATATACCAAGTGGATATTACCCTTTGTTGATGTTTGACATGGGTGTTGATCTCATAAATGTTTAATTGTAAAAAGTTAAATTGATTAAAACAGATGAATTCTATTTTTGAGCAGCACTTGAGTGGCATGTTCACATATGTGGTGTGCAGATCTTAAACCACACTTGCTGATTTTCACATTCTAAGCCTAGATGTTTAAAGAAAGAAAGGGGATTCTGTAGGCTGTGGGCCAGGTTAATCCACTCGGGACAGGGCCCCTGAAGTCACCGAGGCTATGCGCACATCTCCAGCTCAGCCTTCCCGCCCCCTTCTTACAACCAAAGAGCACAAAACTGGTCAAGTGAGGGACAGTGGGCTAACTTCCTTCCTCTGGAAATTAGTTACGAGGAAGACAAAACCGACTTTAAAGTCACGGAGGACTTCAGAATGGCTCAGAAGTTTGCATTTTCTGAGGGTCATCAGAATCCAGACTTTTCAGATGGATAAGTAAACCGAGAGTAAGAGTGACATGCGTATGTGCACATTACTTTGAGATGGAAAAACTTCATTTTGTTATCATTGAGGACAAAGCCATTGTTTTAGACAAAATACGGTTTAAATTTTCATTGACATGAAAGGCATATGCCCCATGAAGCCAAGTCCACAGTCGTACAAGCAGCAGCTCTTCGTTTGAAGGGGAGAAAGTTCTACATTATATTTCTGAGGTGACACTGATGATCCCACCTCTGTCATTAAACAGCCACCCAGCCTCTCTGGGCTTTAGTTCCCTCACTTGTAACAAGAGAGAGTTGAAACTGGATGACTTCCTTCCAGCATTCAAACAGTGCTCATTCAATGAAGCACCTCGGCGAAACTTTGTAAAAGTCTTCCTCAGTTAACTGAGGGTCAGCTTTCCTAATTTCCAACAATTACAGAGTTCCTCTACATATGCACTAAGTGTACACACACATGCTTCTAGTTCCTTTTCAGTTTGATTTCTCTAGAATGTTTATTGAATCTTACTTTGCAGCCTTTAGCTGGGCTGTTGATAGAGTACCTGACTTTGCTACTTCTCTAGGTCACCAGTGAGAAGCTGTGCAGGGCCCAACATGAGCTTCATTTCCAAGCTGCCACCTACCTCTGCCTCCTACGCAGCATCCGTGAACATGTGGCCCTTCACCAGGAATTTCATGGCAAGGGCGAGCGCTCAGTGGAGGAGTCAGCTGGCTTGGTGGGTCTCCAGTTGCCCCAGCAGCCCGGAGGGAAGGGCTGGGAGCCATGAAAATGGAGAAATTCCTCGGATGCTACCTTCATACAAGAATTTAATTATTTCTATCATTATGTATTTATCATTAAACTTTTTTTGAAAGTTTAGGGATTTTCTCTGTAATTTTGTTGGCCAAGTGTTTCTTTTTTTAATTTTTTAAAATATATTATTGATTATGCTATTACAGTTGTCCCATTTCCCCCCCTTTATTCCCCTCCACCCTGCACACCCCCTCCCACCCACATTCCCCCTCTTTAGTTCATGTCCATGGGTCATATATATAAGTTCTTTGGTTTCTACATTTCCTGTACTATTCTTAACCTCCCCCCGTCTATCCTCTACCTACCATTTATGCTTCTTATTCCCTGTACCTTTTTCCCCTCTCTCCCCACCCACTCCCCTGATGTTAACCCTCCGTGTGATCTCCATTTCTGTGATTCTGTTCCTGTTCTAGTTGTTTGCTTAGTTTGTTTTTGTTTTTCTTTTAGGTTCAGTTGTTAATAACTGAGTTTGTTGTCATTTTACTGTTCCCATTTTTTATCTTCTTTTTCTTAGATAAGTCCCTTTAACATTTCATATAATAAGGGCTTGGTGATGATGAACTCCTTGAACTTGACCGTATCTGGGAAGCACTTTATCTGCCCTTCCATTCTAAATGATAGCTTTGCTGGGTAGAGTAATCTTGGATGTAGGTCCTTGCCTTTCATGACTTGGAATACTTCTTTCCAGCCCCTTCTTGCCTGCAAGGTTTCTTTTGAGAAATCAGCTGGCAGTCTTATGGGCACTCCTTTGTAGGTTACTGTCTCCTTTTTTCTTGCTGCTTTTAGGATTCTCTCTTTATCTTTCATCTTAGGTAATGTAATTATGATGTGCCTTGGTGTGTTCCTCCTTGGATCCAACTTCCTTGGGACTCTCTGAGCTTTCTGGACTCCCTGGAAGTCTGTTTCCTTTGCCAGATTGGGGAAGTTCTCCTTCATTATTTGTTCAAATATGTTTTCAATTTCTTTTTCTTCCTCTTCTCCTTCTGGCACCCCTATGATTCGCATGTTGGAACGTTTAAAGATATCCTGGAGGTTCCTAAGCCTCTCCTCATTTTTTGAATTCTTGTTTCTTCATTGTGTTCTGGTTGAATGTTTCTTTCTTCCTTCTGGTCCACACCATTGATTTGAGTCCCGGTTTCCTTCCCATCACTGTTGGTTCCCTGTACATTTTCCTTTATTTCACTTAGCATAGCCTTCATTTGTTCATCTAATTTGCGACCAAATTCAACCAAGTCTGTGAGCATCCTGATTACCAGTGTTTTGAACTGTGCATCTGATAGGTTGTCTATCTCTTCGTCACTTAGTTGTATTTTTTCTGGAGCTTTGATCTGTTCTTTCATTTGGGCCATTTTTTTTTTTTTTTGTCTTGGAGCGCCTGTTACGTAGTAAGGGGCGGAGCCTTAGGTGTTCACTGGGGTGGGGCAGCCACGTAGCTGCGTTGTGACGCTGTATGTGGGGGAGGGGGCCGAGAGGGAACAATGGTGGTTACTCCGCTCTCTGCCAGTTTTTAGTCACTTCCCCTGCTACCCACAGTCAAATTGGGCCCTTCTGGTGCTGATTCCCGGGTGGGTTAGTTTGTGTACATCCTAGGACCCTGTGGGTCTCTCCAACTCTCCTGTGAGGCTGGAAGTTTCTCCCGCTGCCGCCTCAACCCCCACAGGTGTTTTCAATCAGAGGCTTTGAGGCTTTATTTCCCTGGGCTGGGACCCTGGGTTGTGCGGTCTGTCTCGCTCCCCAGTTGTTCCTCCCAGCTTATACGCACATGGGTGTGGGACGGTCCAGTCCGCCAGCCGCACCTTGCCCGCCTCGGTCCTCCAGCCGCCACCTTGCCACAAGTCCTCTCTGCCCGGCTTCCTGTCTCCGTCCCTCCTACCGGTCTGGATGAATGTTTCTTCTTTAACTCCTTAGTTGTCGGGCTTCCATACAGTTCGATTTTCTGTTAGTTCTGGTTGTTTTTTGTTTTTAAATTTGTTGTCCTTTTTTTGGTTGTGCGAGGAGGCACAGTGTGTCTACCTACGCCTCCATCTTGGCCAGAAGTTGGCCAAGTGTTTCCTAAGGAGGTTTCATCTTTGCTCTGGGTGAATTGATTGAACTTCTTACAGTAGGCTGATTGATGTTCTGGATTTACTTCTAAAACTCTTTATTAGTATTTTTATTTTAAAGTAATACAAGCCTATTGGTAAGGAATTCAAGTGGTATAGACATAAAAGCTCTCTTTTCTTTTTTAAAGATTTTATTTATTTTTAGAGAGAGAAGGGAGGGAGAAAGAGAGAGAAAGAGACATTGATTGGTTGTCTCTTATACACACGTAACCCACAACTCAGGCAAGTGCCCTGACTGGGAATTGAAAGCTGGATGACGCCCAATCAACTGAGCCACCAATGGTCAGGGCAAAGGCTGCTTTCCCTTCCCTTTGTCTCTCCCTCCCCCCATTCCCATTCCCAGGTGGTACCTATTACTAATAGTTTGGTGTGCATCTTTCCAAATACTTCCTATGCATATACAAATATCCAATTATACATATATACTTTATTAGAAGTATACTAATATCCTGGTAGGAAACAGGTGGCACACTCAAATAGGGTTACTGAGGAGAGTTAATGAAATACATAAAGATGTCACCTGAATTCAGGTCAATGGGAGGGGCTAACAACAGTGGGATGCTATTCTGGGGTGGGCAAAAGTAGGTTAATAATAAATAATACAATAATAAAACAAAAATAAACTTCCACATACTTACAACTGTAAACCCACTTTTGCCCACTCCTGTATTACCTCCCTTGGCCTAACAGGTGACTGTCATGTATAAGGTCATGGACATCACTCAACTTCAGGCCTCAGGGAGAGGGAGGGGAATACACTGGCTTCTCCTTCTGCCTTCTAGTCATGTCAGATTGCTTTTCCTCTTGAATTTTCTGTCAGAGTGAAGGGCTCTACCAAGCACTTGGCCAACCAAGTAAAAAATGGGCTTCATTCTGTATTCCCCTCTCCTTTCTCCACATCCAGCCAGCCAGCAATTCCCCTGCAGTGGCTCTACCATCCTTCCCTCCCCCTGAGTCTTCAGTGCTCTGTCCCAGTTCAGGCACTGATAACCTTTCGGAGTGTTAAACTAGTCTCCTACATGGCCCCCTTGTTTCTAACATCCTGAATTCCTCAAATAAAAATTACTCTTTTTGTAAACTACCACCGGTTCTTTATCTGTCCTTTGAGGTATATGTCAGTCTTCTGGTATAATTGTAGACATGTCTTACATAACCTCTTTTTCCTGGACTGTATCATTCTTAAGAGTAAGGATCACATGTTACTCACTTTTGCTGTCTTGAGAGCACCTGCTGCAGTGACTTAAACATAACATTATTCAGTCATTGTTTCGAATGCATGGCTCAGTTCTGCTCATTAGAAGTAGTACAGTCTGAACAGAACCATTTACAAAGCATTGCACCATCTCTTCTACATTAACATCAAAATAATAGTGTTAAGAGGTCAAACAGCATTTATTCAATTAAACAGACCAAAAACTAGAAATGTTTTTTTTCTTTTTAATCCTCATTCGAAGATATGTCTATAGATATTAGAGAGGAAGTTGGGGGAGGGGGAGAAACGTTGTAAGAGAGAAACTGATCAGTCGCCTTTCAAATGTGTCCCCACAGAGGACTGAACCCACAATCTAGGTGTGTGCCCTTCCCGGGAACTGAACCCACAACCTTTTTTTGGTGTATGGGGACTAGGCCACCTGGCCAAGGCAAAACTATAAATGTTCAATATACCTCTCTTCCCCGTTTTGTTTCATTGACATGATATTGGGTTGGCCAAAAAATCTGTTGTTTTTTCGATAAAAGACACATTTCCCATTTTCACAAAAAACTTTCTTGATTTGGATATTTTGAGTATGTTGGCTATCTCCTGCTATTGGCTTCTAGTGGGGAGAGGCCAGGGGTGCTGCTCAACACCTTCCAAGGCGTAAGACAGCCCCACAGCCAAGAATTATTTGTCTAAAATGTCAACGGTATCCAGAAACTTCACAAACCACTTCTGACACGTTTGATCGGTCACAGCACCTTCTCCATACACTGAACAAATCTTTTTTTATGTTTCAGTTGTCTTTTTATCTTTCTTGAAATAATAAAGCATAATATGTCAAAAATGTTGCATATTTTCTTCAATATGAAAATTGCCCAAAATTTCACCAATTTTGATGTTTTTTAAAAATGCACGTTGATATGACAGCTGTCACAATACAATCTAACAAAATTGTTTTGAATGAAATTAAAGACAACTAAATGTTACTAGAGCCATTGCAAAAAAAAACCATAATAGACTTTTTGGCCAACCCAATATATTACTCAAATATGTTTTGCTAAAAAGAAGGAAGCAAAAGGATTAGGATAGGTTGATATTTTCATTTTTTTGTTTTTATAATATTATATATGTAATAAACAACATTTTATAGAAAGCAAATGGAGGCAGAATTGCCTAATAAGTTAAATGTTTATTATGGCCCTGGCTGGTGTGGCTCAGTGGATTGAGTGCTGGCCTGTGAAGCAAGTGGTCGCCAGTTTGATCCCCAGTCAGGGCACATGCCTGGGTTGTGGGTCATGTCCCCAGTTGGGGGCAAGTGAGAGGCAACTGATCCATGTATCTCTCCCATGTTGATATTTCTCTCCCTCTTTTTCTCCCTTCCCCTCTCTCTAAAAGTAAATAAATAAAACCTGAAACAAATATATTTATTATGAGTTTGAACTCATGTAGACCTAGGTTTTAATCCCACCTTATAACTTACCAGCTGTGTAACCTGGGGCAGGTTAGTTGACTTGAGCGTGTTCCCTCTTCCGTGCAACAGAAATGCCAACAAGGTGGTTGCAATAAATGAGAAGAGTGTTTACATAAAACATTTGCACAGCACATAAGAAATGCCTGACACAAAGAAAATCTTATTTTCATCTTTTTACTACACTCTCATTCTTTTATCATGAACCCTCCTCTAAGCCCTATTGCCACCAGTCTTCTTGGAGTATAGACCAGTTATTATGGTTTAAAAAATCTGCTTAGGCCATTTTTGTCCCTCTGAGGTAATCAATCTGTACCATTTATCAAGAACTAGCTGAACTCAGTGTTAGAAAGAATTGTTTCTGGTACCTGAACTGCATTAGTAGTAATCTTTCTATGCTAGAAAGGTCCCAGAATTAGGGAATCCTGCCATTGTGGCACTGTGTTAACTTACTACTCTACTTTTTTATATGGTACTTGCTTTATCACATTCTTTGACTTTGTTCTTTCCTGCTTTTTCTCCTTTCAACTGCTTCCTCTCACTGAATTCTATTAGAATTTAGCATAACTCAAGACTCTTCCAAGCACAATAAATGAAAATAAATCCAGCCCTGACTAGAGTGGCTTGATTAGGCATCCTTCCACAAAGTGAAAGGTTGCTGGTTGGATTACTGGTAGGGACACATGTCTGGGTTGCGGGTTCGGTCCCCAGTTGGGACATATTCAAGAGGCAGCTGCAGCTGATTGATGTTTCTCTCTCCCGGGGATGTTTCCCTCTCTCCCTCCCTATAAAAAGAAATAGTCTTAAAAAAAAAAAAGAATAAAAGAGTCCGCACCCAGATACATCACAGTAAATCGCAGAAAACCAAAGGCAAAAAGAACAAAATTGGAAAGCAGCCAAAATCTTCAAAGGAATGACAAACTGAGAACTGACTTCATAGGGGCAATGGAAGGTAAGAGGCAGCAGGAAAGATACAATCCATGTGCCAAAAGAAAGTAACTTCCAGTTGAGAATTCTATATCCAATTGATTCGATATCAATTCTACATAGATGTATTCTATATCTATATTCTATTCCAATAAAAATATTCATCTGGAATTAAAAAAGGCAAAATAAAGATCTTTTCAGACCAACAAAAATGTGAGAGGCCTTGGCCAGGTAGCTCGGTTGGTTAGAGCATCATCCCAATATGCCAAAGATGCAGGTTCAGTCCTTGGTCAGGGCACATACAAGAATCAACCAATGGATGCATAACTAAGTGGAACAACAGATCGATGTTTCTCTCTCTGTCTCTTCCTCTCTCTCTAAAATCAATAAAGAAAAATAAAATGGGAGAGTTCCTCACTAACAGGCAAGCACAAAAGCAAACAAGCAGGGTAGGCAAACTTCTATAAAGAGCTAGATAGTAAATATTTTAGTCTTGCAGGCCATAT
This sequence comes from Macrotus californicus, assembly GCA_007922815.1. NCBI lineage: Eukaryota > Metazoa > Chordata > Mammalia > Chiroptera > Phyllostomidae > Macrotus > Macrotus californicus. The sequence goes on from VMDR010006327.1 coordinate 45,530, forward strand.
GGTATGGTATTTGTCACAACAGCTCTGCCGTTGTAGCGCAAAAGAAACCATAGACAATAGCAAATGAATGAGCTGGCAGTATTCCAATGAAACTATTCACAAAAATAGGTAGTAGGCTAGATTTGGCCTGTGGACTGCAGATTGCTGACTCCTATCCTAAAGTTTAAACTTTGGACAGAAGGGAAATGATCCCAGATGGAAAGGCAGAGATTCCAGAAGGAATGAAGAGCAAAGAAAGTGGTAAATAAACACTGATTATATGAAACTTAGTTTTTAAAAAAATTATAGAACTACAACACATAACGAGTGTATAACAAGAAGTTAAATGGAGTTGGTTTCCTAGATTCCCTGTGTTATTTCTTGGGGGGACATGTAAAGTTATTGATGAAATTAGACTTTGATACATTAAAGATGCCTGTTATAACTTCTAGGCTAACCATTAGAGAATAAAAATGGAATAAAACTTCCAAACTACCAGAAGGGTAAACAATGGAATGATTAAAAGGCAAGCAAGAAAGGAGAGAAATATTAAACAAAACATTTGACACAAGTAGACAAAATAAAATCTTTAAACCCAAACATCAGACT
>VMDR010006328.1:0-46097 GCA_007922815.1 Macrotus californicus
ATCCCAGATATTTCATGCATATTAGATGATTATTACTTAGCACAAGAATGACATGGGTTGGCATCAATCTATTCTTATTTTTCATTTTACAGTTGTAAGTGCCAAGAAACTTTGTTCACATAAATAGAAGATGGAAATAGAAAGAATTTTGTCACAATGTCACTCAATTCTTTGAACTCCTTTCAAGTTATATGCCAAAACTCAAGACAGTGGTCTATCATCATCAAGATCTATTTTTAACAATCTATCAATGAACAACTCAGTAGGGATCTTCCTCAGTTTTGCTGGAAGCAAAGAATTAGAAACCAACTGATTGTAAAGGGATTTTTTTGTCCAGTCGATAGAGTCATTCAGCTTCTCGATTTCAACACCAATGTTAGAACTGTCTCTTAGTTTGCACTAGGGGTTTTTATACCCCTGGACTGGGCAAAAGATCGGCTGTGCCATATAAAGTGGGAGAGGGCAACTGGGAAAGGGGAGTGGGAAAAAGGAGAAACAGCATGACACCAGGGCTCTCACGTAAGTTTGAAGAAAGAGCATACAAGAAGATGAGCACTATTTGTGGCCCCAAGGGACAGGTAGCCTGGTTTGTAGATCTCTGTCATAGGCTGCTCTTTGCGGCATTATTCCTAGAGAATTGATCGTGGCAGAATCATATAATGGAATATTATGTCATCTTTAAAAGTATAAGGTTGACCTATGTGACTTATGTGGAAAGATGTTAAGCTTAGGGTTATTTAGTACAAGAAAAAACAATGGAGCAGAAGTGTATGTATAACATGGTCATAAAAAAATCTATCCATCCAGACAATCATAGAAAGATTTCTAAAAGTATCTACAATAAATTAACAGTGATTATCTCAGGGAGAGGCTGTACTTTCTAACTTTTTGTGTTCTTTTACTTTTTTAAAGTAAGCACCTATTCTCTTTGTGATTGGGGGAGTGGGAGAAACTCTTTAAAATAAAGACATAACTGAGATGGGGGGAAAATTCAAACTGTAATTGAACAACAATAAAGTAATTAAAAAAATTAAAAAAAGACATAACTGAGTAGATTGTATATGAAATTACTGATTTCAGATGTAAGTATGAAAATCTTAGTCATGCCCTGGCCAGTGTGGCTCAGTTGGTTGGAGCGTCATCCCACAAACTGAGGGGTCGCCAGTTCAATTCCCACTCAGGGCACGTACCTAGGTCATGGGTTCTGTCCCAGTTGAGACACATATGAGAGGCAACTGATCATTACATCCATGTTTCTCTCCCTTTCTCTAAAATTAATAAGCATGTCCCCCAGTGAGATAGAAAAAAGAAATCTTAGCTGATTTATGTTAGGTGTTCAAGAACTTTCCTGATTTCCAATAACAGTAGTCATGGTAAGAATGAAGGTCGGTGCCTGGTGCTTCTCTCTATCTGAGCTGCAGCTATACCAACTACCAGGCCGAAAGCACCTGCTTTGTCAGTTGTCTCACATCATTATGTCTCAATTTTGCAACAACCCTCTAATGTAGGTGGGCATTACTAACCCTATCATATAAGAGATGAAAGTGAATCTCAGAGTCACTCATCCTAGAGCTTGCAGAGCCAGTATTCAAATCCAAGTGTGCCTATCTAAGAACCCATGGTTTACCCAGTATACCACACCTCTTCCTCGGTGGACCATGGGATTATCCTGCCTCTCTATAAGGTTTTGCTCAAGGAACTCAAATTTACTTAGGGTGGCAAACATCCTAACCCTTTTACATTTCTCTGTAAAAAGCTGGGTGAAAAAAATTTTAACAAGTTTTTTAAGGGTGAATTAATAATTTTTAAACTTTATAAAATTTATGCCATAACTATTATACCCATACTTGTTGATAACTTAAGACTTGCATATGGCCAGCAAATCTTTTATAAGCAAAAAGTTTTAGGCCAAAGAAAGCCTAGACAAGGCCTTAGAAAGGGCGAAAAAATCAATTCTAGGTTAAAAGAACTAACAGAAGGAAAGGAATTGAGGTAAAGAGACAGAAGAATAAGCTATTTCACCTAAAAGAGGATTCAGAGAGAGAGAGCAGTTTTCTCAACATCCAGACAACTCAGCTAAAAGAAATAGATTCAGAGAAACAAGGCTGTGAGGTTGAGCCAGGACCCTTTGATCGTTTTATCCAAGCCCCTGGTTTAAAGATGAAAAGCCAACACTGAAAGAGGTGCGAGGCCATGCCTGATGGTTTGCCAGAGTGGGATGTGCCACCAGACTGAAGGCCAATTTCCCTTTAGGGAGCAAGGCACACAGGACTTCCCGTGTTAGTCAACAGCTCTCTACTTAGACAAAGGAGCGCAGTCTGACACCCAGAACATTTTAATGCATGTGTGAAACGACCATCTCCGAATATCCAGAATTACACGGAAGCCAAAATGTATGCTGAGTATAAAACCTGAGAAGGTATTGTCTGTCCAAAGCCCAGTGGCCCATTTCACCACCTTGGGAGGGACTGGCACCTCCCCACATGCTAGAAGGGCTGGCGGGCCCCATTCTCAAGCCCAGGATGAGGGCAGAGGATTGAGGTACAAAATATTGAAAGTGCCCTTAAAAATCTGACATTCTAGCCATCCCCACCTCCCTCGCTGGGGTGGGGGGAGTGGTGGGAGGAAAATGTAGACAACTGTACTTGAACAACAACAACAAAATATCTGACATTCCGTAAGTGACTTTTAAAAATCACAAGCAACTGTATCTCTATACAAAACTAATCTGTTAATTGTACATTTCTGGGTGGTGAGATCTCCCAGAGCTTCAATAACCGCCTCTCTTTGGAGCCTTTTGTTTGTGCCCCCCCAACATTTCTTCTCTCCCCCCACCCTCATATCTACAGACAAGCACCAAACCTGTGGTTTTCAAATGCCACCTGAAGAACTAGCATGTGTCCATGACAAACTTACCGCCAGTCATAAAGAGGAAAAGAAGGCCAACATCGTGAGTCTCTCAGTAAGCTAAATGTGTTAAATTTTTTTAATTACTTTTTAAACTTGGAGATTATATCCCTTCTACCAGGTGATGGCATTTGTGTTTTTTTTTTAAATGCGCTTAATGAGTGAAATAAAAATCAGCACTCCCTCACATTGAAAGTGTACTTTGTTTGGTAAATGAATCTGTGAAATTCCAAAGACCATGAACAACCTCAGGGAGAGATGACTCAGGCCTGTGGAGGTACAGTGCATCACTATAGGTCACCTCGAAGCTAAATAAAGAGGTTTCTTCTGGATCTTACTCCAGGCTCCCTGTTCCCTTACACCTCATCCCTGGGTTGTCACCACCAGATCTAATAACCTTCTAATGTGTTCCACCAACCTCACTCCTCAAGTGCTCATCGCTTTTCTTATTTACTGAGTTAAAGGTGGCAACAGACTGAGAGGGCCAAGGCCTCTAGTCTACGCCTTAACAAGAGCCTATGGCTAGAGAAGGGGCTCTGTAACTCAGCTTTCCTCCTTAATAAAGTGCAGTTTGTCTATAATGCTTTTAGTATCACAAAGGGGTACTTGATCATGGTTTTCTGGCACGTGGTATACCCCTCTGGATATTTACAAGTCAAACGGAAGCCATAGCTGGGCCCTGCCAATCTGTGAGCCACAGGCAGTGGGCGGAGGGGGCACTGCAGGCCAAATAAATACCATGTGCAACCAGAGCTGAATGTCACCTGTTTTCTTCTTGCCTCCACATTCATTCCCAGATCAGAAGCCTCGGCTGAGCATACTGTGGATGTCACAAAGGTTACTATATAAGTGTCTTCGCTGTGCACAGACTACTTAAACTCTCTGCATGTGTGTTCTTAGAGCTATAAATGGTCTCAGCAGGTAGCAAAAGCAGAGATGCTCAAGCCATTGGGCTGAGGGGAGAATTCAGGGGCCTTGACCACAGAGAGGCAGGTGACCAAAATCCCAGGAGAAGATATGCCACCTCTGTACACAGGTGAGCTTCTGAGCCAGACCACAAATGCAAATGACTACTGAGCACTGTGGATATCTACAAGCCAAGGGCCATCTGAACTGAGCTTTGCTACACACTCGAATGTCCTTCTGTTCCTCTCTCCTGTCAGTTACTTTTCCTCTGAGCAGGCTGATGGCTGTAGGTGGCTCGGGGAGCATGGCACTGTTCCCTGTGTGTTAGAATAATTCACACCCCCAAACACTGCTATGAGGTTATGCAGCATTTATCATCGTCTACTCCCTTTGATTTTTTCATCTCTGCCTGTGTCTCTACAGCATCATGAGACTTTTCCTACTGGCACTTTGAATGCTCATTGCTTTTGTGCTTACTGGATGTGATGGGGTAAAAGATGTGTGTGGAACCCGTCAAACCAAGTACAAACCCAGCCAATGTGATGGACTGTCAAAGGCCAAGGATGCCGTGTGGGGAGCCGAGCAGAGAGAGGTGAGCATCTTGGTTTTGGTGTGGACCGATGTTTCTGTGAAGGTCTGTCAGTGGACACCCCCAGTTCACATCTGCGATCAGGCTCTTGGAAGTACGGAGGACAGGCCTTGCCACCAGCCCATCTCCTTGAGGACTGTGAGATGCTTTTGAAAGCAGTGCTGGTTGCCAGCTTGAGCTCTTTTATTGAGCACAAACCTAGGCTGTGAGCCCTAACAGCTGTAGGTGAGGGGTCGGGAACCAGGGCCGTGGCACTCCAGGGAGAGGTCCAGGCACAGAACCTCTTCTGAATTAACTGGGACCAAGACCAATCAATCAAAGTTCAACCCATTTCACTTCACTGGTATAAAGCACTTACTTGACCGTAAGCACAATCTCTTTTGCTCTTTGTCATCATGCTTGAGAAATGCATATTGCTTCTCAAATAGTCCTGATAGAAAGTCAAGTTTGATCATAGCTTGTGTCCCTGAATAGGATGCAGAACAGCATGTGTATACACACACACACCCCCCTCACAGCCTCCTCCACAGGCCTGACCCTGACATAACAGAATCACATCTTCCTCTCCTCTGCATGAGTAATGTCAGCCACGTCCCTGATCCCCAAGGCCGTGTCTGAAGGTCACTGGTAAAGACACACTGTCTGTAGGAGTGAGCCGTGGCCCTTGCATGAAAGTTCTCATGTCAGACTGGCTCACCCCAAGAGAGCTGACAGGCACAGCTCGCTTACATACACGGTCAGCCAGCACTCCATCTGGAACACTCCAAATGTCACTCCTGGGAGTTTCGAAGGCAAGCAGGACACAGTAAATGTTATCCTATAAAACCTGAGAAGTCACTCAACTGACCTAGACTGCCACAAGGGCCAAAGGGGAAATTTAAAATATAAAAAATAAAGGACAGAAAAACCAGCAGCCCAAAGCCAGGGATCTAAATGTCCCCCTGAAATCTATCTGAGAACCCCAAGAAAGATTTCTTTGGTAAAAGGCAGAAATTTCAAAATAAGTTAAGAATTCAAACACTTGTTTATAGAGATTTGGTGTCATAAAAATTTTGTTAATAGTCACTATTAAATGGCTCCACATATGTTTTGAAAAGCTTTGGTATATGGAACACAAATTTATAATATAGCATTAATTAAATTTCATGTTTATTGTCCTTTCATTTAACACTCACTTAAACACTGGATATTAAATCTTGTGAGAGTAAGAGTATCTAATACCAAATATAACTATCTTTCCATGTGAAAATCAGGCTCAAATCCTATTTTTTTCTAGAGCAAGTAACTTTCTATAGGCCCAAGGACGAGCACTCTCTCAAAGGTCATGGAGACTTTCTTGGTCGATGTTTAATTACTTCAAATATATTTACATTTTTGTATATAAAGCCATCAGTTTCAACAAGCTCTGAAATCATTTTCAAATTGTGTTTTACACAGATTCTCAGGAAACGAGAAGCGCCACATCAGGACTGCAAGGCTGCACTTGAGGGGACACTGTCCTCAGCCAAGCAGTTCCCAGTTTGCCATCAGATTCTCAACACTGGCCAGGCTTCTCTCACCCTCAGCGCTACTGACACTGGCCAGACTGGTCTGTGTTGCTGAGCTGTTGTGTGAACTGTGGGATGTTCAGCAGCACCCCCTGGTCTTTCTAGTAGCACCCCTCACTCCCATCCCCACCCTCGTGTGTGACAACCATAAACGTCTCCAGACATCAGCAAACGTCCCCTGGGAAGTGGCTGAGAAGTGCTGATGTAGACCAACTTCATGCACTGAAATATCTGGGCCCATGGGTCAGGGAGAGCTGGGTTCAACTCCAACTCTGCTCCTCACGAGCCAGTTAACCTTGCCCAAGTTCCCTGGCTTTCTTTATCCCCTGTCCCTTCCTTATAAAAATGAGAGTCATTACACCTCCTTTACAGGTCTGGTCATTATGAGAAATAGACAAAAGCTACGAGATGTCTAGGTGGCACCCCAGTCACTGTGAGTTCCTTTTTTCCTTCCCCTTGCTCACTCTAGCTGCTATTCATTCACCCACTGTAACCTCAGGAGGCAGAAGGCAGATGAAGAAGGGGAGTATGTGCCTGTAACTACTGGAGAAACGGTTCTCCCACCAGGACATTACACACAAAGCTGCATTCTTCAGAAGCAGCTATCTGCAAATTGTACCTGAAAGAGGAATCCAGATTATAAAGACATGTTCTACCTCCAGATATTCTTAGAAAATACTCCTACGCCCTCCAAACATTTTGTAAATATTGTATGACCACAGCTTGATACGCCAAGGTTGCAGTTTCGATGCACAGCCATGGACGCAGACAACAATGTGGTGGAGGCCAGGGGTGGGGGTTGTGGCAGCTGGCCGGACAGAAACATGGGGGGGAAATGGAGGGTATCTTGTAATAGTGTCATCAATGAAAAAATAATCAACCAATGAATGCATAAATAAGTGGGACAATAAATGGATGTTTCTCTCTCCCCTTTGCTCTGTCTCTAAAATGAATAATTAAAAAAAAACCTGTGTAAAACAATTATCCTTCTTTAACAATTGAAGGGAACTTATTTGTATTACGAAAGGATTTCCCCACAAGCTTTTAGGCATCTTTCTTAACACATCTAAAACATAATGCTATTTATAAAAGACTGGTTTATAGACAACTCAGAAACACCAAGATAACGGCTATTCATCTAAATGAACACAACTATTTTATAAAGGGAGGCAAAGGGGCACTTCTAACCCTATATGTATAAATTAGTTGTGTTACATATCTTTTTTGACATTGAGACCTCAAAATGAGTGCTAAGAGAATTTCAGCTAGCTCTTTTTTCCCCATTTTAACAGCTTTATTAAGGTATAATTTATATACCATAAAGTTCACCCATTTTAAGACTACAACTCAATCACTTTTAGTAAATTTACAGAATTGCGCAACCATCACCACAATCCAGTTTTAGAACCTTTCCAGCACCCAAAATCGATTAGCTCTTAATAGCATTCTCAGGGTGTAGGGAAGTGCTTTTGCATTTCCTGGTCCAAATGAATAGGCATAGAGGCATCTGTGGGAGACTGAGGACAAGCTGAAGTTCGTCTTCATAGCTTTCAAACCAGGTCCACATCCTAAGTTCACTGACTTTAAAGCTAGTGACGCTTGGCCCCAAACTGAGTACCAAGTGAAGTGACGGTCTGTGGGGGTTGGCGGGGGGGGAGATGGAGGGAAAATCCTCACCTTCCTCAAGTAAAAAGGGGGTGGTGTCCATACAAAGAGATGGAAGTGGGAACACTTTGATGGGGAAAAAAAACAACAAGTTAAAACAGAGAAGGCAAACAACTGAAGAGGAAGGAGAGAGGCTTTCTCTAAGTCATTTAGTTGAAACTAGATGGCTTAGTTCCCAGGCTGCTCCCCACCTTGAGGCCCACTGCCATGTGCTTTAGTGGGAAAGAAACAGGAAATCTCTATAGTACTGAAGTGTAACAAATCCCGCTATGCTGTGGGAACTACAATATATGGCATAATAAAAGTAAATGTTATGGCACTTGACTTCGCGGCCTATAATCTCCCATTCAATCGGAACACAAGAGTCTTCCGTCAGCAAGAGAAAACTGGACAATTTAATTTTCACTTGTATTAATGTGCAGGCCTGTGTTGGAGCTCATCCATGTTTTTTCTATTATGTTTCTTGAAATATGGCTGCGTAGTTTGATACAAACAATATCTCAAACTGACATCAACAACTTAGTTTGGGATCAACTGATTTCATTCTAAATTATCGAGGGCTGACAGATGCTGATAGCTGCCCGCACGAGATCTGAAAAAGCCATGTTCTCTAATTTAATATCATAATAATTTAAAATTATAGCCTTATTAAGAGGAAGCACATTTATTTATAGCTAACACTGATGGTTGCTAATGGCTCTCAGGGCTGTGTTCTGCTATTCACTGCAGCCCACATTTGGACAGCTTTGATCGTCTAAAGTACTAACAAAACATTCTGGTACAAATGATGTCCCTCTTGATTCAAAGCAATAAACACATGCCACAAAAGCAGAGATACAAAAGCAGGCCTCAAGAGAGCCAGCCCCTCTGCAATTCTCCTTGAATTCTCCTATTCTCCTTGAGAGCATTTCTGCATTTGGGCCGAAAGACATTTTGCTTAAAACCCTCTCTTCCCTTGGCCCCTGTGATGCTGCAAAGTCCCGCTTTTCCCTTACATGTGGACTTTCGGCAGGATTTGATCTTCAGCTCTGGGTTCTTTGTTCTCGTGGTAAGGATTTTATTTTTCTTGTTGACATTTTATCACTTCTACATAAACAACATCAGAAATAAGCATCTTTATCTTTTTGCAGCCCACCGAGTAACTTTACATGATTTTGGAAGACAAGATGAGGAAGTTGGTAGAGATCTAGTATTCTTTACAGATAAAGAAGCTGAAGCTCAGAGAGTCTATGTAGATTACGGAAGGTCACTCAGCCAGGAAGCCGCAGAATCCGCTGCACTCAAACCCAGGTGTGCAGATGCCAACCCTGCGTTCTTGTGTCATGGAAGGTCCTAATCTCTACCTGCTATCCCCGCTAGCCTCCCGGGCCTCAGCCTCTTACCTTTATCCTTCACTCAGCTCTGAAAAGGGATGTCTGACCGAAGGTGAAAGTCAACATGTTTAAATGAATTCATCATGTTTTCCCCCAAACCAATTCTTCCTCTAGACACGCTTATTTCGTTTTGTCCCCAGCTGCCCAGCCCTAAAACCTCACAGCTAACAAATCATTCTCTCCTCTTCCCCACTCCCAAATCCAATCTGTTACTAAGGCCCAGCCATAATGCTCTCGCATTACTGCTTCCGCATCTATCCCTTCTTTCACAATCCTTGTGTGAGCAGTTTAATTCTGGCTCTCTCTCACTTCCTCTCACTGGAAGTATCAAATGACCTGACTCCTGACACCCATCTTTCCTTCACCTCATTTGTCCCACAAAACTCCATCAGGGATATCTGAGTTCTTAGACCTGATCACGTCGCTTCAGTGTCAACCATTCACAGCTCCCGCCGCCTACAGAATCAGTCACAAACCCATCCCTCTCAAACTCAGTCCAGTCCCAACTTCCATTTGCAGCCCCCTCCCTCCCACCCCTCCGTGCCAGCACAAACCCTCCATGGCAGCCAGGCTGATCTATGCTCAGTATCAGCAGTGCCCAGGTGACTTCCCTGCCCATCTCTGCCTCCACCTATGTAAATCCAAGTTCCAGATTCAGGTAAGTCTGCCCCACTTCACGGAGCCTGTCCTCACACCCGGGGTGCCAAAGAGCATCTCCAGTTCTGAGCAGAATTACTTTCTACCACTCAGTCATCCTTTAGACAGACTTTCAGTGTCACTCCACTTTTCATTTGCTGTCTTAGGGGCCCAAGGAGACCCAAAGACCCTGGGAGGCAGGGCCTGTGTGTAAGGGCCTTGGTAGCCATTCAGCCTTGCACTTGAGTAGTAGGTACTCAATTATGTAGTGGTTGATTTCCTAACTGTCAATCATCGTTTCTCACAATGCAAATAACACATATATTAAATTAGCCAGAGGAATTATAGTTTTCTGGTATTAATGCCTTCTTGTCAAAATAAGAGCAAAGTAAATCTCAGCATCTCTTTGTGGCCTCCCAGATACATACAGCTGGTGCTTAGTTTCTACAGTATGAAAAGCTTCTGTAGACTAACCCCCCTCCATCAATGCCCCCAACATTTTGAAACTAGCTTATCGAAGTGAAAACATGAAATTCATATGTTGGCAGTATCTACCGTAGTCATCTGCAGACCCAAAGGAAAAAAGAGTCAAAGGCTAATGTTCTTCAAAAGCCAGGCATAGCTCTGTGTGTTCTGGAGGGGGGAGAACACCCTCCATCTTGTGAGAGGCCCACATACATTACCTTCAGCAGCACTGTGCCCACCAGCCACCCTGCCTAGAAATGGGGCCTGAATGTTAAACTGCTATGGTAGAACCACAACTTAATCAGGCTCATTCTGATGATTCCTTCTCATTCACTGCTCTGCTCTTTCCTGTCCTTTAACCAGGTCAAATGCTACAGCAGCCCAGCATTTCTCTTATTATTGTGTCAGCCCAAGCTGTCAGAAGCTCTTGGTCATACTTCCTGACTGGGTTTCTCAAAAGCTGACTGAGGATACAGAACAGTTTTGGGAAACAGGACCAGCACTTTTGGTGTTTACAGTCACAATGACACATCCTAGCCCCAAAGCCTTTACAAGATCAGGTCAGAGACTGCAGATCAGCAGTTGGGAGGAGGCGATTGTATTAGCAGGTTCAGAAGAAAACAGACACCTCAGCAGGGGAGCAACCCCAGGTGACGAGAATGCTCATGTTAGGCACTCTGGTGCCTCTTACAAGACCTGCCAACTGTCAGAGATTTGTTTCTAAATTGAGCAGCCCAAGCAAAGGATGCTAGAAATATTCCACGTCCAATCAATCCCTGATAGTGGTTGCCAGAGGTTAGGGAAGAGGAGGGGGCAGGCAGGGGGTGGGTGTGGTTATAAAAGGCAACAGAGGCATCTTGGTGGTGATGGAATGTTCTGTATCTTGCCTGTGGTGGTGGATACATAAACCTACACATGTGACAAAATTACGTAAGACTAAACACACACAAGTACAGTACTTGTAAAACTGGGGCACCTGGTGGACTGTATCAACGTCAGTACCCTGGTTGTGATCTTGCAATTTCACAGATGCCGCCAGTGGTGGAAACCAGATCCAGGGTCTGTGGATCTCTTGGCATTATTTCTTATAATGACGTGTGAAATCTCTACTTATTCCAAAATAAAAAGTTTAATTTAAATAGGGCAAATTCTAACATGTAGCCCTCTCTCTCGTGTCGACCATGAGAGAGTGCTAACTTATGACCATGATAGATATAAATGAAATCTGTACAGCTAAACAAAAAATAAGTCCTTAAAAGGGCTGTCTTCTTAAAAGGGCTGCCACCCAAGTGAGACCAACAGTGGTCTTAACCAGTACACATGTGACCTCAAAGCCACCCACGCATATCCTCAAAAGACCCAACTTTTTTACTCACGGAGACTTCAGCTACCTTCTCATTTACTACATGGTGGTATCTTGACCTTGGAAAAATTCACTCATGTTCTGAACTAAGTGGCAATTATTACATCAAAGCTCATTTTAAACTCAAAGTCAAAACACTTAGTGCTGGGTTCACAATGAACTCTGCCATTCTGCATTTTCACCCATTCACCTCGCTACATTAAAAACACAAATCACTGGAAAATATAAATATAAATGCTAATACCCACTTTTATAAAAAGGGTTTTTCATCATTTGTTTTTATTGGACCTTGCAAGGAATTTCTTAGGCCAGGGAGAGTAAAAATCCCAGGCATTGTGGTGTGATGTGGAAGCCACCACTGGTTCCCTGGTTTATAAAACTGCAACACCTAAAACCAAGCAGGGCTGTCAGCCTTGCATTTAAATGGCTGTGTCAGTTCTCAGCAGGTTTCTTCAAGGGGAAAACTGAGCTCTGCAGTTCCTTCAACACTGTGTGAAGAGAAGCAAACGTGCTCTCCTTACTCACCGATGTCATTGCTGCGGTCTGAGAGATCCTTGTCCAGGATGCCGGATAGCGAACTGCCCACCAAGTCAATCTTTGGACCGTCACCCCTACATTAAAAACACAAGTCCAGGCATTTAGTAACTGGTGCATGTCCTTGTCATTTTCTTAGCTTTCTTGTTGCACACAAGTTAAGGAGTGAGCTGTGTGTGGGGCAGGTGGCACTGTCGCCTGTGAAGAAGCCAGTAGGAGCCAATGAGTTCTCCAGCCACAGGGACCTTGGTGCAAAGCGGCCGACAGACTGGATGCCCCCCTCTCCAGCACACATTTTCAAAGATGGCTATTTTAATAATGACTGTTCAGCAATGCACCTTTAGCCACAAACTCTCCTGCTGGTACACAGGGTACAACGTAGGCCCTGCTCCCGCCTCATGGCCAAATAAGCACCAGCAAACAGTAACTGGGAGCTTCCCTTTTAAGGAACAAGGAATGTAGCCAATGCTGCTTGTCAAAGGTCAACTACTTTTAACCTTGAGAAAAAGGTTTTCTGGCCTGGAGCTGAGGCATCAGCCAGGCTGTTGACAGGCACAAGGTGTCGAGTTGAGATCTGGCAGCCTGAAAGCTGGCACTGGGGCATAGGCCTGTAAAATTAGACAGCTCTTGGGTGGGTGCCCCCATGCCCATCAGGACACACGCGACTTCCCTCTGTATTTGGGCGAGGAGCAGCCCTTGGGGACAGGAATGAGCCTGTCCAAGATGATGAGAGAAACAGCCCACTGATGCAAGAGCAGAAGGTTCCTCCAAATTCCTCCAAAAGGGCAGTTCTCTGGGCCCCTGTGGGTGGGAAGGGGGTGAGTCCCAAACGAGATTATCCAAAGTCTGTGATGGCAGTGAAACAGGGGAGAAAACATTGCCTATGAAATGAGAGGGTGAAGTCAAGCAGTTGTTCCCAGAAAGCAACAGAAACAGTTCATCTCATGGCTTCTGGCAGTCACCATGTCAGGAGGCCAAACCACACAATGAGCAAAAGTTGGGGGTAGTGAGACAGCCAAGCCAGGTGGTAGCTACTCTGGAGAGGCTCATGGTCTAAATGGGACAAAGAGACAGGCAGACAGCTACAAGTCCACATGTGATAGGTTGTATAAGATACAGGCACGTCACAGTCCTACAAGGAGGAATGGGTCAGTGCAGGGGCTATGTGTGGCAGTGCAGGGCATGTAGAGAAGGTGGCATTACAGTTGGGCTTTGGAGGAAAAAGGAGAGGGGACATATCAGTAAGACACATGATTGAGCAAGGACCCAGAGTGGCCAGGGGTCCCAGGGCTAAAGCCTGAGGTCCCCAGGGGGAAGTAGAGGAGAAAGGTCAGAAAGCTGGGCTGAGTACTACAGGGGCCAGTTTGTCTTGGAGGTCATGGGAGACAGAGGGACACTGAAGTAGGAGACTTATAACCTGGAGGTAAGGGAGGGAGTTGACAGGGCCGATTCCTGGGTTTCTTCCTTCAAGGGGGGGGGGCGGTAGCATTCTATGTGACATGCATATCCTGTGATGGTGGAGAATACCCAGTGAAAGAAAGTAAGCCCTGGTCAGTTCCCAAATGAACAAAACTGACTCTTAATATCAAGCATAATCTCAAGCACCCTCAACACGAGGGTGAGATGAGTAGAGGTGAGAACCCCGGGGAACCAGGGCTGAGCCAAACAGTTTGGCCTTCCCTAAGAGAAAAAATATAGCTCAAAGACTATCTGTGTGCTTTATGAGACTTGGTGGGCTTTTCAGAGTTTTGCTGAATTCAAAGTTGAAGGGATACGTGAACTACTGTACTTGGAAAGGGGAACCAGCTTGAACTTCACAGTAGAGGTTTTATTTCCCATCTCACCCCAACCCCGTAAAGGTGGGGGGGCGCACTCCTAGACCAGGATTCCGTAGCAGATTCCCTCTCCATCCCTGGGCTACCAAAGCTCAGCACACACTCCCTCGGAGAGACTCTGAGCCAACAGGAATGGTGGGATTGAGGATATTTATTTCAAAACATTTATTCAAAACATCTATTCATTTGAATGTAACTTTCAGAATTAAATGGTTTAGAAATGAAATGTTATTAGCAGGAAAGCATTTTCATTTTTATAAAAGTCTTCAGGGTGCTTAATATTATTGTTTGGTATCTATGGAGCCCAAATGATGTGGTGCTGTCCCCCTCCAGAATGACTGACTGAACTTAAGTTATACTCACGGCCAGACAGTTCTGTCTTTTTTGGAACACACCAAGGACCAACAAGTTGTAAGAATACATGTTCTGTCCAGGGAGAAAGGTCACTCAGGCAATGAAAGTCCAGTTAATTCCACTGGGCTGCTTTTTTGGGGGGGCGGGGACTAAAGGAGAGGATGGTCTGAGGTGACACCATGGTGGGCAGCTGGCGGGGAAAATCAGAGGGGGTGCCGGTGGGGAGAATGAGCTTTGCACAGTAGTTAAGCACCTATATTGCAGAACAAGCTGGCTGCTTCAGAACATGTGGTTTATTTGTCTGTTTTGGTAACTGTGGTCATGAAGCTACCATTTCCCTCTTTGATTTGACAGCTGGAGGCTTCCAGTCAAATATGAGCCTGTCTTGAGAGACCGCAGAGAACCCTATTATACATTACAGGCATGCCTCGTTTTATGGTGCTCTGCTTTACTGTGCTTCACAGATATTGCTTTATTTTCCTCCCACAAATTGAAGGTTTGCGGCAACTCTGTATTACCTACATTGGCGCCATCTTTCCAACAGGCTCAGATGGTGGTTAGCTTTTTTTTTAGCAATAAAGTATTTTTTTGTCACTTGAGGATATACTTATTGATTCCACAGAAAGAGGAAGGGATGGAGGGAGGAAGGGAGGGAGGGAGTGAGGGGAACGGTGTGGGGGAGAGAGGGGAGAGGGAGAAAGAGACAGAGACAGAGAGATAGAGAGAGAGAAACATGGATTGGTTACCACCTGTATACACCCCAACCAGGGACCGAACCTACAACCTAGATATGTGTCCTGAGCAGGAATTGAACCCGCGACATTTCAGTTTACGGGACAATACTCCAACCAACGGAGCCATATCTGCCAGGACTAAAGTAGTTTTAAATTAAGATATGTACATTGCTTTTTAGACATAATGCTATTGCACAATTAAAAGACCACAGTAGAATGTAAACATAACTTTTACGTGCACTGGGAAACCAAAAAATTTGTGTGACTCGCTTTATTGCTGCGGTCTGGAACCGACCCTGCAATATCTCCCAGGTGTGCCCGCCTGTCTGCACTGGGCTCATCTTGGGCTATATTACTTTTCTAGCCTTACTTCCCATTTATTGCCACTCTCAAATACTTATTTTTTAAATTTACCTCAAAGCCTTTGAGGAACAGTACAGGGTAAAAAGAAATAATCTTAAAGAATAGGATGTATATCAATAGCAGTTGAAATGTTCATCTGCTTTGGACCAGTTCTGGGAGTATATGCTAAAGAAATAGTCTAAAATACCCAAATGGGTTTTGCAGGTCAATATGTTTATCACAATGTGATATGCAATACAGAAAAAGTGAAAAGAACTGGAATCTTTCATAAATAGGGGAAAAGTAGAATAACCTATGGTATTTGGCAGGCGTTTATATAGCCATTGAAATAATATTCATAAACAGTTTATGACAACAGGGCAAACTCTTATGAAGTTATGATGTCAGGGAACAAAGGCAAGTTTAAAATGACTTGTGCCTCAATGCATATACACCCATGTGCACTTCTAATATACAGTCATACCTTAGTACTCGTCAGCTTCAGAACTCATCAAGCCCTGTACTCATCATACAGTGACGAGCAAAAAATGTTTCAGCACTTGGCGCTTGCTCGGGACTCATTGCACATGCTAGAACTTGTACGAGTCATGACGCCCCACAAAAGAAAATGCTTCAATCGTTAGGTGTTCATCGACTTTTGGCACTTGTCATAAGTTCCGGAACAGAGTACCAAGGTACCACTGTATTAGCAAGAGAAATTTGTTTTAAAGACTGGAAGAATATTTAGTGGCTATTCCCAGGGAAGTCTGAGAGGTAATTTCTAGCATCCAGTTCAGTACCTGGTACATGGCAGAGGCTCAAGAACGCTGGTAGAATTAATGAACATTTGCCTTTTTTGTGAAATGGTAATGTACTACGTATTTGTCCAATAAATACATTTTTCCCAAGAGACAAAGTTTTATGATATTCAGTATGATCATATCTATGTAAAACCAATGGAACAAACCAAATCATACATAGGAAAAAGATGGGAAAGAAAACAGTCCAAAATGTTAATAGTTGTCTTTAAAATAAGACTATAGATCAATTTTTCCTTCCTTTTCAAGTTCACTTTAATACTAGAGACTGAACAATTCATGCACCTTCTGCTCTTTCTCCTTTCTCCCCAATGGTATCATCCAGGTGAGATTGCCTGCCCCTTGCCACAAGCTCTCCTTTAACAATCTCCCCGACCACAGGTACCCACATGATCACCTGGAACTCACCTGGGGTGTATGTACAGTTACAAATCCTTGACTACAAGGCCCAGGTCATGAGGGCCCACCCTGAAGAAATAAGCAGTATCATCCCTGAGTGACCCCTTCCCAGATTCTAAAGTGCCAGCCGTGTTCTGGTACGAAGGAGATTAGGATCCCGCTTCTCTCTCCTGAGCCCTGACCCCTCATGCCAAGAGCCAAACACAGGCTTTCAGCTGAAATTACCTTCTACACCAGGCCAGAAGCAAGCCTATTTTGAAAAAACAGTAGGTGTCGTTTTAAAAACGGTCTGATCCTTCCAAGTAGGGAAGCTGCAGCTGGTGTTTTGACAGTGTTCAGATTGTGGGTGTGGAAGCATTTTACAAAGCCTATTTGTAAATGCCTTTCACTGTACTTATAGACTCTTACAACAATGCTAATGAATTTCAGTTCTAAAAAATACCTGAATTTGTGAAATTCTCCAAATCACGTGTTTGGAGCAGCTGTCACCCAATGAGGCTGCGGCTGTCAATAGTCCCTGCTCTCCTCCAGTCTGCCCAACACACGGGTACCATTTTGCCAAGAAGGATGTCACTAAACTCAACAAAGAGAAAAAAGCCCATCCTTTTGTAATTTACTAGCTCCTATGAGGGTTTTTGTACCACGAGTTTCCTGCCCACAGCTGTTAAAAGGAGAAAATACAAGACTGCAGGCTTATTGCCGTATGTCCAAAGATACCAGAACGAGGCTGCCCTTACTCTTTTCTGATTTTTAAATCAAAATAACGTCATTTTCTTGTATTTTTCTCAGCTGTTTTGGTTATGGGCACTTAAAAAACAGGAGTTAGGCAACCAGCAGCTGAGAGTCTCCTTGCTTTACTGGACAGGGGACTTAAGTCACAAAGAGTGAGCTGACTAGCCCAAGGACACCCAGCAGGATGAAGTGGAACCCACAATCCCGTAGAAATAAAAGCAGCAACTGATAAGTGATGGCTTACCATGGGCCAGGCATCAGGCTTGCCCATTTCATACATTATGCAATCATTACAGCCACCCCTTGAAGTATCTACTCTGCCTTGTGGACACAGAGCCACACCACCCGGAGCCTCCTTCAGTGAAGGGTTGGGTGTCCCTGCTCCTGTGAGGGCTATTGGCCCCTCTAGGGACCACCCCAGCTGCAGAGAGCCTCCTCAGCCGAGGCACACCCTTTCCAGGGTGGACTACAACCCATGCTATAAAAGTCTTGGCCATTTCAGTCCAACACAGGACAACTTGGAGGGACTATTTTTGCCCCAAAGCTCCCTGTGGAGTTGGCCGAGGCTTTGGTGAGCCAGTATCGCAACCTGATGCCTCCCTCTGCCCAAGGCTGCCTCCTTCTTCCTTCCATGGGCACTGAGCCCTAAAACAGATCTTGCATACTAAATGCTGCCTCAGAGTCTTCTTTCTGGAGAACCTCACCTGTGATGTCCTTCTTTCTATTACATAGACCAGGAAACTGAGACTCAGTAAGATTAAGTCGCCTACTGACAAAAAGTTATAAAAGGAGTAGTGGGCTCTGGATTTGAATGTAACTTTGACTCCAGAGCTCAAGCTCTTAACCACTTCTCAAAGCTGCTTCACTCGGCCGCCTGGTCATGGGGCTGGTGAACCATCAAGAATGCCAGGCAGCCTGTGTTACCACAGGTCACTGTCAGCTGGGCAAATCGCCTTTGCTCCCTGAGTTCAAAAGTACTAATAATAAACAAAAACCACACAGCTGACCCACCCAGGGGGCCTGCTCTTCCCCCTTAGACTTGAGACATGAGACTGGGTATGTGCACAGTCAGAAACGGGGAAGATGCACCATGTCCATCCCTTGAGAACATGAGCTCAGCCAGTGGCATGGCCCAATTTAGCCCAAGTTGGGACAGTTAAGCCAAGACATGTGGCCTGGGAAAGGTGTTGGAGTGCACAGGAAGCCAAGGCAATGAAACAAGCAAATAAATAAATAAATTAGCAGCATTAATAGCAACACCCCAAAACCACCTAAAAGACCCCACAACCCTTGCAGAGGTGAGTGGGGATGAGGGGAAGATGAGTAAACACACCAATTCCCACAGAACAAAAAGGTCCCAAGTCCAGATGATTACTCTTTTTGGCAGTCCTCTCTCTCTGCCCTCAGAAAGATCTACTACGATAATGTAAATGTGTGGGCTTTAACTGCCTAAACATTGGTACAGGGCAGGGGGAAGCTGTGAAGAGAAGGAAAGGAAAAGAAATAGAAAAGCCTTGTCCCCTGTACTCAGGAAACCACTGAAATGCACACTGTGAATCCTCTAATTTTCTCCAGCTTTCACCCTACCTGGGGGGTTGTCAACTCGTAAGGATGACGGCAGATGTCAAATGTGAAGACCCTAGAGAAATGACTTGAGTTACTCTGTCTCTTTCTTGCTCAACTCCACAACCTCGTTTTATCCCCTCACCTAATATTAAAAGCACCAGGTCCTGTAGTTCACAGGTCCCCAACCTCCAGGCCACAGACCAGGCCACACGGCAGGAAGTGAGCTTGAATGTAATGCGCTTGAATCATCCCAAACCATCCCTCCCCCCCACACCCCCAGTTTGTGGAAAAATTGTCTTCCACAAAACTGGTCCCTGGTGCCAAAAAGGTTGGGGACCACTGCTATAGTTCACTTTTCTTGTCCTGGCCCAATTGCGCACTGAGGATGCGAGGCCAATGGAAAGGAACACTCCCCTCTGGCTTTCCTGGCTGCCCACTCATCACATCTCAGATTTGGGCTCTGACTACTAAAAGTGAATACAGATTACCCAGCTCAAGCCCCCACTTTATTACAGACAAGGGTCCTGTGCTCCAAGGGCGGGAGTTGTGTGCCCAAGGCCACAGAGCTAATTGGTGGCAGAGCTGAATCCGGATGGCAGCTTCCTGATACCCAGTCCTATCTTTGCCCACCACACTTGAGATGGCAATAATCAAAATGAACATCCACATGCACATGTTTTATGCTTCTACGGATTTTTTTCCTCTCTGCCCATCTGTGAAGGTAGCAGATGTGAAGCCAGTCCTTTGGAAGCATTCTGCACTGGGAAGTTACTGCCTGGGGAGGTTGAATCCTTCCATCAGGAAAGGACAAAATTATAGCAGCAGTAAGTCCAGTTTCCTTCACTCATCAGTGGTAAAAAGGGCGGAAGAAGCCTCCTTCCCCAGAAAAGCATACCCAAAGGCCCTGCTGATATCTGTGGAGTCCCTATATACCCACCTGGTGGCCAAGAATGTGCCAGGAATCACAGACACTTTTGACTGTGAACTTTCCATTTAAATGTGGGACAGCTCAAGCCAGGCCAGGGGCACAAGGAGCGGGAACCAGAGCGGTTTTCCTGGCAGCTCTCCCCTTGTACTGAGTCCTTGTTTGGATGAGCACAAACAAGCGTAGCTATTTATAGTTGGTGAAGACACGCTGGAAGGTGATGGGACACTGCCCACTCAATTCTCCTCCAAATTTCTGTTCTTTGTGCAGACTCTGCAAGTGTGTGTGGAAACAGGCCTCGCTTCAGAGCTCATCCAGGGCACGATAAGCCCACACCCCATAAGGCAAAAGGGCGATGACATCCACAGCCCTCATCTGTAAACCCACAGCTGGGCATCTCAGAGAGGCCAGGGCCTTTAAAGATGCCTGGAGGAGGGGAACTCTGAGAAAAGTTTGTGGGGCGCCACTTGGAGGAAGAGTGTTCAGAGAAATAGCCCATAGAAAAAGCATTGCAAGAACCAATTCGCACTGGGCCTGTGTGAGGTGTCACTACCTCCTACTGTTCCCTTGCCTGATTCTGGCCATCACTGGAAGGAAAATCAGCATGCCTCAGATTAGATTGGGGTTAAACCCTGTCACTACTATTGGTTCTTGCTGCAGGGAACAAAATTTATTCTAGCTGTGAGTGGGGAGAAGGTTATACATGCAAATGAAATGAGGTCAGCAAATAATGCAGACATTCCTACAGTGAGACAAGGAAATTGTCCTATGGGACTCCTATGCTCTAGAAATCAACTATCCCCCCTCTGTCCCCAGCCTTCCCTGACTCTTTCACTGCTTCTGGGGGAGGCTGCTCAGGCTTCCACCCCCTTGACACCTCCAGAAATGCTGTCTGAGGGGGTCCACACTTCCTTACTCTCATGGAGCTACTGAGCATGACCTACTCAGTGCCTCTCAGGTGCCAGGCGAGCAACCAGGGGCCTGACGTGTGGTGGCTTGTTGAAATCTGCATACCTAGGCAAGACAGGCCTCACTGTGCCATTCTTCAGAGAAACTAAGACCCAAGGAGCTGTGCACACTGCCCAAAGTCACAGGGTAAGTAAGTACGGAGGGGGGGGTATTTCGACCCTGGTGTGCCCGGCTCCAAAGCAATGGGTGGGCCAGACCATAGTTAACTATTACCTCGAAGAGGGCTTGGGCAAATGTAGGCACCTGATGAATATCTGAAACAAATGAATGACACCACACATACACGTTTACACACAAACACACGTGTATATGTGCCCATGCACACACACAATCCTCTCATCACTGAATCCATACCTAAGCACCCATTTTCCATTATCAAGTTTCTCACAGGATGAGTTTACACATGCTTGACTGTCTATTCATTCTTTCTTCAACTCCAAGTCTGTATCCTGCCCTCAACAATTGCATAGAAACCACTCAACTGGGATCACCAAGGATCAACTAGTAATCAAAGCCCATGAGTACCTTTCAGAATTCCCTGGTGCTCACTATGGTGGCAGTTCGCACAGCATGGTCAACCAACCAGCAGCAGCATCACTGGGAGCTTGCTAGAAATGCAAATTCCCCAGCCTTAATTACAAACTTGGGGGAGCAGCAATCTATGTTTTAACAAGCCCGCAGGTGATTTCAGTACACACTCCACTGGGAGACCTACGGATCAGTAGTTGCTCTACATTCCCTTCTGCTAGCTTCCATGACATCATACTCCACCTGCCCTTTTCAGTGGTTCCTAGTTCTTCCTCCACCCAATAAATAACAATTTTCCCCATTGCTGTCTTCACTCTCTCCTTTTCTTCACAATCTCCTGAAGTAATTATAGCCATTCCATGCTTGTAACTACCACCTATGAGCCAACAACACCCACCTCTGTAATTTCTAGCCAAGATCTCTCTCCTGAAGTTTCCAAAGACAGGTCTAGGTCCAGAATTGTAGAAAAGAAAAGGAACAAACATCACAAAATGCATCACTAGGACTCTTTGAAAAGACATTTGGAATAC
Organism: Macrotus californicus; assembly: GCA_007922815.1. Classification (NCBI taxonomy): domain Eukaryota; kingdom Metazoa; phylum Chordata; class Mammalia; order Chiroptera; family Phyllostomidae; genus Macrotus; species Macrotus californicus. The sequence continues at coordinate 21,718 of VMDR010006328.1, forward strand.
TTGAGTAATCCAAACTCAGAATGATGGCCTGAACACCCAAGTGCCCATTTTACACGCCTACTTGGGGAACATGTACATGTAGTCTAGCTATCTTCCTTTTTTTTTTTTCCATTGATTGATTTGTTTATACCTAATAAGAGCAAAGGTCTTTTTTTAATGCTTTCTTTTGATGGGCTTGGGGGCCAGACACCTAACAGAGCGATCAGGATCTGGAGGCTTATTTTATGCTAAATTGTAACCCCAGGGGCTTGAGCAGCCCAGATGTCTGTGTAAATCTAAAGAAAAATTAACTTCCATGTAGGCAAGTTGGTCTCAAGAGAGACATCTGCCCTTCCCTAAGCACTTAGTTGATGTTTGGCATATAAATGTTTACTTAATCTTTGCCTCAAGCTAAAATGTCTCAGAGCTCAATAGTCACTTATCTCCCAGTGTTTCCTTGAAATCCAGGGCTCTATCTTTATTACAAGTAAAAATTTCTCAACTCCACTGCCCCTCCCCACTGGATCTTGTGCTCTGGTTCTCTCAGTATAGCCTCCAGACCTTCACAGGAAAGGTATCTGGTGTGTTAAACATTTAGAACAATAGGCCACATCCGAATGGCATTGGAAGTCACCAGGCCTGCTGCCCACAGCTTGGTGTCCAAGACCTAACTGACATTCTTCCTCCAACACATGCTTCCACATCTGCAGTCAGTGGACATGACTTTGACTGACACTCAGTTCTGGAGCCACAGTAACCAACTCCCCATGCTGAATGGCCAGCTACCACCCTGACTACGGAACCTTTCTTATCACTGAGTATCATCAACTCCCAGAACACACCGACATTCATGTGAGAGGACACTGGCTTCTTGAACATCAACCTCACCTCACTTCAGATCTTGTCACCTTCCTGAGCCGATGACAGTTCTGTGGGTAATCCATCGGCAAGGGTAGCCCCTCCTTCAGACCAATTCCACCTCTGTACTTGTGAGCACCAACTTCCCCTTTCTGATCAGCATCTCCTGTACTTCTGGCCACTGACTTCTCTCACTCCATCCTTGCTTACCTCACCTCCTCCTCCTTATGCCTTTTAGCTTTCCCTCCATCCCAGACCCCTGTCTATCACTCAAGGCCCCAGACACCAGCCCTCCCTGTCCCCCGTCCTGCCAGTCACTTGCCCCCAGTTGACAGTAGGGGCTGCTCCCTACTGTAGCAGACAACGGGCAAAGCTCGTCCTCTCCTGCTCCGGCTTCCCCGCTCTTTGGGAAGAAAAAGAAAAAAATATTATAACTTGCGGTGTCTGTGTCTGTGAGATTAGGAAACCTGTTCTGGTCCAGCCAGCCTGCTTCTACCTCTTTCCCTATCGGGTTTATTTTCTTTTGAAGGCACACACCTGCTTTGCCCCTCAGGTTTCTGGCTTGCTGCCTCCCACTGCATGAAATTACTACAGCTCAGAGCAGCCTGCTTCTCTCCAGTATTTCCTTAGACTTTTCTTTTTTTCATTTTGGATGCTTTTCCCAGGTTTCAAAACATACAAGGTCCGACAGAAGTCCTGCTTCAGCGTGGTTGGTAGGGTCATAATATGGGTGTAATAATTTATAGTTTTCATTTGAACATTTCACCTAACATGTCACAAGGTGTGCTTGAGTGTGATATTGTTATATTACAGAATTATATGCTTATGATTTTGTAATAAGTTTGTAATAATAAAGGGGCATTATTTGTTCTGGACCCTGTGTATTCATTAAATTGATAATACATAGTATTAAACAAAAAACACCACTCGTTCATGTACGTATACACACACATACGAAATGGTTTAGGTATATCCTGCCATTTGAAATATACTTACGATCCAAACAAGTAAGTAGGCTCTATAATTTTGAGCCTCCATTTTCTCAAGTGTGAAAATGGGGTAGACAGAATGCTCTTTGCACCACAACTACCTTAGTTACGCGGTGAGCTGGACAAGATGAGCGTCCACTGTCTTTGCAGACTATGAAATAATAACCAGGATGTCCCCAAGGCACAGACTTTCAAACAAAGGAGGCATTTATGGCCTAGGGGCATGTCCTATTAGCATTCAATTTTTAAATCAACTCTGGTACTAATTTTTTTTAAAAAAGTCTTTCTTCCTGTTAAAATTCCATCTGAATTTGCTTTCTAGAAATTGGAAGAACATGTTTACCTACGGGTATGTTAATGGTGTGTTTCCACTTGCTCAGAATGGACACACGAGTGTGCGCTGATGTCCGCTAGCTCCTCTAGACATGATTCCTGAAAACTGATCTGCAATGCTTGGGCTCCAGTATTCCTAAGATCCAGAACAGCACTCTGCAGAGTCGTCTCACAATACAATTGGGTTAAGTGAACGCATTTAAAAATGACTCCCCTCTTCCTAACCTTGTGTATTCCTTTTTTCTAAAAGATGCCAGTTCCTGTTTAAATAGAAAGAAGTCAATCTCTTCTGGAGGCCACATTTGGCAGCGAGCTTTCTGCCTGGTGAGAGGAAGCGCAAGCCCACACACTGCAGCTGCAGTGGTGTATGCCCACTTCTCAACAAGAATGGCAAACAATGACATATGTCCATGGGTTCAACCATCCATCCCTCTATCCCTCTGGTCGGGTAAATCCTGCTGATGACAGGGGTTTGCACGGTAGACAGTGCTCACTCTCTCTGGAGGACCATGCATACAGAACTCTTTGACTGACATTAACATTCTTACCTGAACTAAACCAGTTTCTATATGGGTTGGTTGTCCAATGTAACTGCTTAGCAAAAAATAAAAGTGCATGAAGTACTGAAAAACTATAAGCTTTTCTTTGATTGAAAAAAAAAATGATGTTGAAATCCATGGTGTACTAGGTAACTTAGAACATAAATGACATGCACACTACAGAGCCTGCTCAGAGGCAGGGAAGGATAACAGGACAGGCAAAGTGAACAAAATGTGAGCACCAGCAGCTCCCCCCTTTTAGGAGCCATGGCATTCAACAAGTGTGTTAAATGAGCCACTACCATATGCTCAACTCTGTAAAGCATGTGGAAATGACAACACACATTCCTGATCTGCTTGAAATCTGGTAAAGGAGTCTGGGGGTGTGAGCATCCCAAGTGGCACAGCAGGGGGCCCTGCACTAGACTAAACATGGATGTTGGGCATTTGGAGGAGAGCGCAACCGTGTGAGATAAGGAAAGGTTTCCTGAAGGGGGTGTGGTAACTGGGGAGCATTAACTGGTCAGTCAGCCAGGGAAGGGGGGGGAAGCACGGTCAAGAACTTGGGAGAATCTACACCATGGGGTCTGGCAGCGTGGACTCAGGCCAACAACATCAGCATTCCTGAGAGTGTGTTAGAATGTAAATCCCAAGCCCAACCCAGACCTACCAAGTCAGCAACCGTGGGAGTGGGGCCCAGTGATCTGAACAAGTTTTCCAGGTGATTGTGGTGCACGCCACGTTTGAGAACTGCCAAGTTAGAGCATGTACTCTCCCCCCTTCAACTAGCTAAGCAAGTGGCTAAAGCAGGTACTGGCTCCACAAATGCTCCCAACGTTGCCTGGGTCTACCACTTCCCAGGATTGTCATGGAGAAAACTTGGGGATTTTGTCCTCCTCTCCCCTTTCTGCAAGCCAGCGCCCCGGGGACCGGGAAGCCATGGGGAGAATGGGAGGCCGGGGGCTGCTCAGATGCCACACACAATGAAAATCAGTTACATTTCCCACGGGCTTCTGGACAAACTCCTCTCGTGGATCCTCCTTAATGGCCTGTACTTCTAACGGACAACTGGATATTGAGAGGGCTGGAGGCAGAATGGAGCCAAGCAGAGGTATGAAAGAAATGAGGTCTCTGTGAGTCCAGAGGGTTGGCAGTTGTTACTCACTTCCTTTCCCCATGCATGCAGGTCGAATTCTTGGCTCGCAGATCCTGCACCTATCCCTTAATGAGATGGTTGAGAGCTACCATCGAAAGCAAAGAAGCCATTGGAATTGCACTTCTTTTCAGATCAGATCTTTAGAAGGCACAGCAGGGATAGTCTGGAATTTGTTATTGACTTAATTGAGATGTCGGTAGTCCCTGGAAGACTAACAAAACAAAAGCAGAGTGTGGCTTCTGTTCCCCTCTCGCCCACCAGAAAGTGATGTGCTCCTTTGCTGTTCCATTCGCCCTGTTTGCGTAGCTCATATTCTCTTCAGAAGCACAGAGGTTTACATGATCTTTTTCATCTGAAGTGCTAGCTTCTGGGCACACCATGCTACTGAAGTGGCCCTTGCTAAGGCTATCAGGGTTCTCAAGTGGTCCCATTGCGCGCATGTGCAAATGGCCTTCTGCTGTCAGTCAGCAGAAGAGGTCACAACACATACGGGCCTGGCCCACTCGACAGCAGTTCTGATTCCATTAGTTTCCCCAGGGGTCATCACAAATGCTGTATGATTCCACTTATGAGGCATCTAGAGAAGTCATACTCACAGAGTCAGAAAGAATGGTACTTGCCAGTGGCTAGGAAGAGGGGGAATGGGGTTTACTGTTTAAGGGATACAGAGTTTAAGTTTTGCAAGATAAAAAGATTTCTATGGATGGATGGTAGTGATATTTGCACAACATGAATATACTTAATGTCACTGAACTGTACATTTCAAAATGCTTAGAATGGTAAATTTTGTTATGTGTATTTTACCACAATTTAAAAATCTTTTCTAGAAAGTAAATGAGCTATTCTGTTTTACTGCAATACGCCCAGTTGGATATGCAATAATAAAATGACAATGAAGGTAATGATTTATAGGCATGGGGTTACATACTTGGAAATTACCTCATTCCATCTTTTTAGGTGTATTCCATTATCATCCTCAATTTATAGATGGAGGAAGAGAGGGGCAGAGATTGCCATGGCTCACACTCCTCCTATGAGGTAGGGTGAGATGCGAACACCTGGACACTGAAGCCCCATGAGACCCTCACCGTGCAAACTTAGCTCAAAAGAACAAAAATCTGGTGAGTGTCTGTGTGTTGACAGGCACATGCAAAGACCTCCAGGCCACCGACTTGCCCTGGTATGTTACACCAACACATATATTACACATGTAATGGTGGAAAGTCCTGGCAATGAACTTGTGCAGAGAACACAGTACTTCCTTGTGGAGTGATGGGTATCTCAGGTCTGGAAGGCACAATGTCCACCTCTGATTCCACATCACTAACACGTGAGTCCAGCCAGCCAGTGAACGAATTTGAGTTTTGCAAGCACATCTTGGAAGATATGCTTGAACAAAGTATGTCCCTTGCCTTCAAGGGTCTCATAGTTCAGACACATTTACACTAAGACAATATTTGCCACACTGGGTCCTGGCTTCCAAAATGGGGCTGTGCCGTCAAGGCAGAGGGAGCCTGGGGGTGTGGAAAGAGGCCCAACAGAGCAGGGAGGGGGTTAGGGGACGGAGCTGCCAGTGAGACATGTGCACCTGAGGTCAGGAGGGCGTCCAGGGCATGAAGGTGGGCGTGGCACCTGCATTTCCCATTTGAAGGGCTGCTGGCCTTGCTCTAACAAAGCACAGGGAAAATTCCTGCCTCTGTGCGGGCCCTAGATGCTGGATACCTGATCCTAGTCTGCTAATCCTGAAACCCACACTGCCGCTCCCAGCTTCGCACCCAGTTCTGCCTGAGCACCGGAGCAAGGACAGTGGTGGCAGCGTCTTTGACCGCTTTGCTACAGTGTGGAAAGGCAGCTTTACCCGCCCCCGCCGCTCAGCTGGACACACTCAAGGCCCTTGTCCTGTGTTCCTAGGCCACTCCTCACCCACCTCTGTGCCCATCCCAGGGGCAAGACAAGAGCCATACCTGGTGTGGGTTAAGGGACCCACTGGTCGTTCGGGTCTCCTTGGGGGCAGTGCGCCTGGTCTGCTGAGAGAATTGGTCTTGGGTGGCCGTGGCTTTTTTGGTGGTATGGCAGGAACGGAAGGCTTCTGTAAATCCAGTTTTGGCTCTCTCTCTGGTCTTTCTTTAAGTCATTGTTTAAAAAAGCATAAAGAAGACAGATAGATCTAGTGTAAGTACCAGTACTTAGGTGCAGATCACTTATTTCATGCTTTACAAAAAATCACCAATGCCATTTGTGAAGGTGAAGTTGGACATTGAAGAGCACGTTTTGTTCTCTGTTAGCGTTAGAAAAAGCCCCATAGAGCCGCGGCTTACTGTTTGCCTTTGCTCATGTTGGTCTCTCTGCCTGGAGAACCTTTCCAGTCACAGACCACCCTTGGCAAACTCCTACTCATCCTTCATTAGGCCTACTTGTCAGGCCTGACTAAAATGTTGACCCCAACCATGTTTCCTTCTCAACAGCTGGACCCATCGTTAAAGGCAGACTTAACGTCCTCACCTGAGCCACAAAGCGTAGCCCTGTAAAAACAGGTTCTACTTGTATACTATGCTTGGCACAGCCTGGACGCTGTCAGCCCCAAGGGTAAGGCCCACGTCTGGTCATCTCTATAGACACCTACATGGTACTTGGCACATAGCAGGTGCTCAGTAAATGGCTGACAGGTTTGGAAAATGACCCATAGAACCTGCTGGGTGTGGAAAGAAAAAGGCCCGACACCTCTCAGGTCGGCCTGTGTAAAGCCAATAACGGGGGGAGCGTTTCAGAGAACAAAAACTAGTTCTGGATTCTTTTTGTGCAGTCTGCTGCACAAACTTGGAAGGTAACTTGGAAGGTAAACTGTGGCTTCACAGGTATTTGGTTTCTAAGGGTTTTGGGAGTCACAGCTATTAAAGTGGAGTTAAAGCCAGATCTGTTGGCCCAACTGGGCAGCATTCAGTGACAGCTTCATTTTTACTGTCTCCAATTAGCCTTCTCCTGTTCATGGTAGAAAAAGCAGGTATCTACATTCTTCTTCTTTTTTTAGATTTTATTTATTTCTTTTTAGAAAGAGGGAAAGAAAGGGAAAGAGAAAGGGACAGAAACATCAATGTGTGGTTGCCTCTTGCACCCCCCACCAGGGACCTGGTCCGCAGCCCAGGCATGTGACCTGACTGGGAATTGAACCAGTGACCCTTTGGTTTGCAGGCCAGCGCTCAATCCACTGAGCCACACTAGCCAGGGCTCCACATTCTTCTTTATAAAGACAGAACTTCAGAGAGTTGCCAACTGGAGGACAGGCAGGTTCCCTATGTTCAATTGTAGCTGGAGATCTGAACACATTTTACTTGAAAACACTAACTCATATTGTTTGTGTGCCCAGGCCGATTGGCAAAGCTTTTAAAAGCCCATCAGCTACCATGGAGCTATCAAGGTGCTGATTCTCCACAATATTTCGGTGGGAAATATGCTCCATCCAGGAATTCTGGCAACTCATTAGCTGGTACATGGAAGGAATGGGAGGCCAAGTCTTAGGGTGGGGCTGGCTCCCTGGCTTCCCTGTTGCTTCTGATCAGGGCTTCTGCCTTCCTGACCCACTGTGGCACAGAACAAGGGATCCTGGGGCAGGGAAGGAACTGGAAGTGTGTTGCCACTTGGCCAGCCATGGAGGACGGTTGTTCACATGTAAGCTGAGGCCGTCTGTTAGCATGGAACAGAGCAGGGAGTGCCCTTGTCAAGGAGCCTGGCTATTAGCCAGAGACTAGCCACATGTCCTCCACAAGGACAGTAGGCAGAATTTGGTTATGTCATAATACACACTTTCATCAAAGAGCTATTCGTATGACACATGGTCAATGGCTATTTTTTCATTGATCTGTGACACACACCTGGCCTTTAGAATGAGGTTCCACAACTCAAGTTTTAACTGTTCACTATGAAAGAGGTGTCATTTCTTGAGAGCTTACAATGTCAGTAAAACTTTTGGCTAGCTGATATAAAATATTAAATTTCACAATAAACTTTCATGAGGCCACCCAGGAGCACCTCCACATAATTACATTCATTAATACAGCATTTCTCTTGTGACTTACAAATAACTGCTTTTTGAAATGGAATGTGCTCTGCTTCCTGTTCATAATAATAACATAGCACTTTCCCCATAAAATGTGCGATCAATCAAATCTTAGACACCTAATAAAATGAATCCTTCCACAGCATGCAGATTTCTTGAGAGAGACACTCAGAAGGGTAGAAATCAAACACATCTGTACAACTGACTGTGAGATAGGTTAAGCCACTTCCCTGCAAATGTCGTTTCTAACCACCTTCAGGGGACTGTAGACACTGAGCTGCTGCTTCTAGATTGACCATGCTTCCCCTGTCCCAGCATTCTTGACCAAGGGCAAGGACGCTGCTGGTGTGGGCGGGGTGGTGATAGCAGGAAGACGGCGATGGAAGAGCTGCAATGTGTTAAGTGACTGGGCCTGTTATTTTTCATTCGATGAGAACTTCTGGCCCAAAGAAACACCATATAACCCTCTCTCCTATTTCCTTAGATATGGGGTATTTAAAAGCAATCAAAACCATATTTGAAAGAAAGAGCAAATTCTGTGGGTAATTCAGACTAGCCCTGTGACAGACAGCTTCGTTTCTTGCTGTTCTAGAAATGCCAATGAAGACTTGATTTCATACCTTTTTCTTCTGTTCTGTTTGGAAGTGTTTCTGGTCTTTCAGGAGGTATCTTTTTAATTTCATGTTTTCTCTCAGTGGTACCTGGGGGGAAAGGATAACAGTGATCAGAAAACATTTTCTCTACTCATTTATTAGACATACCTGCATTTTAAATATTTATCAGGTAGAGCAAAGTTAATGGATTTTTCCCCCGAAGCTGAGTGCTGGTGTTACCTGACAAACACAAGTTGCTAAAAAACAGAGCAGAAGCCATTTCTGTCCTGTGTCATTAAATTTGCCTGTCTATGCATCCTTAATTTACAAGAACACCCCTAAAATGTTCTGATATTTAAATCTGACTTCCTTAGGCATCAAAATAGTCACAGAAAAATTCTTGGGTGTGGGTGGGGAATGTGTATAAATAAATAAAGAAGTCAATCTTCAAAATATGCAAATATGGGGTCACTGGGTATTGTATTGTAAAAATAAAAAGGAATTTCACAGGGACCTGGGTTCCATTTTGTAGCAGTTTTAAAATATGGCCTCAAATGGTTTGCTACCCCTCCCATTAGGAGGTGAGGTCTATATCCCCTATCTCAAGTGTGGGTGGGGTTATGACTGCTTCAACCAGTGGCCAATGCAATACCATATAATTTCCAAGGCTATGTCATAAAAGGACACATAGCTCATGCTTTATCTGCTAGAATACTGAGCCTCCAGGCAAGAAGGGAATTACCCTGAGGCTACCATGCTGCAAAGGCTATGTGTAGGCCGTGTCAGTCACTCTGGCCTGCAGCTCCAGTTGAGGCCAGCCTTCCAGCTACCCCTTGCCAAGGGGAGCCAGACATGAGAGTGAAATAATCACCCTCAAAATGGATCCAACAGCCTCAGTTGATCTTGAATTCCCAGCTGAGATCTCAGACATCATGGAGAAGACAGACAGGACATCCTGGCCAGGCCATGTTCAAATTTCTGACCCCAGAATTCGTGGGCATAAGACAATTGCTGTTTTACACTGACAAGTTTGGGGTGGTTTGTTATGCAGCAGTAGTAACTAGAACATATTTTTAAGTGGAGAGACATGCAGAGAAGATATGGTGGTTCTCCCTAAGTCCTTTCAATGTGTGTACGAATCCCTCAAGTATTAGATCTCCCCAAATGCACCAATTAGCATTTCCTCTTTACCCATGTCGACTGCAGCAGCTCCCTCCCCTGGGGTCTTCATGGGCGTCAGTGACTTCAGACACAGAAGGACACTTGAAAACTAGCTAATGCATGAAACCAATCACAAGTACTTCTCTCATGTATGGATTTGGTTGAGTGCTCGACAAGCCCCTTACATGACTAGCTCCATGGATGCTTGGCACTAAAATCTCAATTACATGTAGCATCAGAAGCCAAAAACACTTTAAAAAATTCACTGAACACATACTTTATTTACCTAAATCTCTTTAATGAGTCACTACAAATTAACTACTGTATCTGACTTCTGTCAATTCCATATCTGATTTTATTGTCAAATAATGAAACACGAGGAAAGTTGATGATGAGGAAAATATGAATATCTACCTCCCTGCCACAAAGTGGTTCCCCAGATCATTCAGCAGGATAAATGAGAAATAATAATCTAGGAAGATTAAATGTCCTCTTGTTTTACCCTCAGAAATCCAGCATGACCTTTGGTAAAAAGTGTTTTGAAAGGATAAGAATTTGCCTACCATGCCACAGTCTAGTCTCCTAAGGATAATGAAGAACTCCAGTATCACTCCTAGAGACACAGGCGGAACTGACAACCCTATTACCATGAAGAATCCAGTCCCAGTCACATTCTAGGCTATCTGAGCCTTGGGCCACTCAGCTCATCAACTTGGCCTTTCACCTGTCACCAAGGCCTCTGGGGAAAAGGGTCTTCAGAGACAAAAAAAAGCAATAGCGTGCTTTGATTCCAGCACAATAAAATATTTGTCCAGCCAGAACCACTAGGTGGCAAAACTAAACTGCTCAATGCAAACAAGGACGAGGGCGGAGCAGAGTTGTAATTAACATCCCATTTCAGGGCTTAATCTCTAATTCTTAAACTGAAGGCAGCGGGAGTGGAATTTGGGGTCAAGCTGATTTTTTTCCAACAAACTTGGTGAGCCAAAAGAACTTTTAAAAAATCACTCCTGATCAATCCGTAAATAAACCAATCTGGAAATTTATTTCTACTGTAAATGCTACAGAAACATCATAATTAGGAGTGTATAGAACTAAAAATATACCTACTCTTCTTCTGTCTTAGTTGTTAATTTTTTAAATGCCACATATCTAGTTATTCATGGAGGAATTTCCCCCCACAATTCATTTTTAACCATTATAAAGAGTTCTATTGGGAAATGTGAATTATCATCTTTATGCATGAGATTCCATTGTGCAACAAGTTACCCAATGTCTGACAACATCAAGTCTTCCCATTTTATTCAACCCTAATATCTGAACTGCACAGAAAGAGTGAGTTAGACTCTTTTGAAGGTTAAAAAAAATCACAAGGAAAAGTATTTATTGCTAGAAGGAAAAGATGTTTTGGTTGGGGGTAAGTGAAGTAAGTACAAATTGTGGTTAACCACATGGGACAGGCACTGAAAATCTGGTGCCACTATACATGCACGGTGAGGTCAGGACGCGTGGAAAGCGGTCCTCCCCAAGCTGACCCTCGATCAGGCAGGGACAGAAGGAGGACCATTAGGCTCTTCGCTCCTCAAAAGCAGTTTATTAAAACAATAAAAACAAAGCAGACAAAACTGGTTGATTCTAAAGCCAAGTCTCTCTGGTCACTCTCTTTGGGAGGCTAGATTTTTTTTTTTCTGTATCAGGGATACATTTTAATGACCTGTTTATTTTTTAGGAAAAACAGCAGTTACTTAAAACCTGCCTGTTGAGACCAAGTCATTACTTCCCAATTTGGCAATCTGTAGCATCTGCATCTAAGAATCTTCAGCTCTACCAAGGACACTGTAAACACACACAGAGAAAGACACACATTGTGTTGACCGAACTGAAAGGTAACTTACCTGCCCCTTGCTTGATGACAGGAGCGGATGGAGGAGGTGGCTTCTTGGGTCTCTGGAAAATTAATCAAAACGATGCCACATGAGATTGTTGGCAAGGCTGGCTTCTCACATAAGGACCACAGATAGTGTTTTCTAGATGCAGTTTGGACAGTCCAGAGAAGCTCTCCAAAAAAAAGAAAAGTTGAGCAATTCTCTCTCTAGGGATGTTAGGTTTCGGCACCTTTAAACAAACACTAAAATCCATTCAGTCTGCAAAACAAAACTCTGATGGACTAATGAAATACCATTTCCCCCTTTCTAAATTTGTAACAGCCTTCTGGAAAAGCTCAGCTCAGCAAAAAATGGCCTGAAACCAGCAAGCACAATGGTACTCCTACGCTGAAACCGCATTTGCAATTAAGATTTAATCTGCTGAATAACCAAGCAATTCGGAAAGAGTCACTGGGGTGGCTTTAAATCAGATCTGCTCTGGATGTGGAGCCTTCACCAAAATGCAGGCTCCAAATGCAGGGGCTGGTGAGACTAGGTAGGTTTCTCAGCCTGCTGCCCCTTTCTCTCCCAAGGCTGGCAGGCCATTTGCAAGGCCCCTGCAGACCAGCTGTACCCTGGAAACTGGAATGGAGCTTCTTTGCCTATCAGCCACTACTTTTTTACTCTCTCATCATGTCACTCTAAGTAGGTGATGGAGGCAGCAATGCGATCAATGGCATTCACCCTGATCCAGTTCTAGGGTATTTCCTTGCTCACCAGACTTAACTGTAGGAGAGTGATGGTCAGGTTGGACTTGGCAAGTGATTCAGGGGCTGAGAATCCAGCCAGACTGCAATTCTTGGACACTATTCTTAGAGAGGGGGAAGGGGGCCAAAAGCAAGGAAAGAACCATCTCAGTATTAAATCATTAAGGAAAGATGGAAAGAGGGAGGGTTTGAACATGGGATCCATGTCGCTGCTGACACTTCCCCTGACCCTCTCCGGGCATCATATACTTGCAATTAAAAAAAAAAAAAACTCACAGACTTTCTTTTCTGTTCTGAAAATTCACTCCTGTGACATTACTGTAGGGACCAGCAAACGCCCACCAGTGCCTGAGGCCATATCAGCACACTGGAAAAAAAGGGTTTTAAGTAAAACCCAGAGAATACAATGCCCACAAGTCACTGTCTCAGGGTGGGGGCAGGTCACAGTATGTAGACTCTGGATTCAATGACATGTCAACTCTGCTCTTTACTAGCTAGCTCATTTAGCCAAGTTACCTCTGAGTAAGCAGTTTCCAAGCTGGGCAAGAGGTGGGGCTTCGGAATCTGTCATTAAAAATCCTGGCTCTTTCAGTTTTAGCATAAACACTGGGCAAGTGAGCTCACCTAGCAAAACCTTCTCATCTGTAAAATGGCAATAATGTTACCTCCCTCTTAAAGAGGAGGCAGTTTCAAAGCACAGGGAGTCAGTAAGCACTGCCTTGTTTAACTCTATGAGTAGCAATATTATTATGCCCATTTTGCAGAAGAAATAATTGAGGCGTAGAGGGATGAAGGTATTTCCTGAAGTCACCAGGCTATTGAATGGAGCAGGGGGCTGGAAGTCTAACCCAGAGCTGTCTGAGCCACAGAATGCCGTTAAGCACTGTGAAGGGTCCATCCAGCCACAGAGCATCCACAAGTCAAACCATCAGGTGGCTATAAACCACACACAATTTTCAAAAACACGAAGAACTGTAGTATGTTCAAGTTAGGGGGAAAAATGGGTATCAAATTGCAGCTACAGTATGAGCTTAACTATGTTACTATACATGAAAAAGACCAGAAAGCCAGAAATTTATAGTGGTGATCTCTAAGATTATGAGTGCATACATTGTGTATATTTCCTTCTTAATACTCTTCTGTCTTGTCTACGTGCATACAAATTTGATCATAAAAAAGAAAGATGCTCAAAAGCCACCTCTCCTTGTGCATAGGCCTCCCCCGGATGAATGTCCTAGCTGACAGATCGCACACTGCTCTTTCCTCTTTTGCCAACTCCTTCTACATCTCTGCCCCAAGTCCTTCCCTGTTCTCCCTCCCTTCTCTATCTTTGTATAAATTAGGACTGGGGACAGATGTGTGTTTACCTAATGAAGTTATCATTGCAACTCTGCCAATTAACCTTCGCTTACCTCAAGATCTGAGTAATTTCTTATTCATGAAACTGCCAACACCCTGTGTCCTAATTCTCCCAGCCAGGTGCCAACAATGCATACCCCATAGAAGTCTTCCTCACCTTCTGCTGGCTTGAAAATTGTTGCAACCAATTCTATATGAGCCTCCTCTTGCCGAGGCCATTCCCCCAGCAAACTTGCCTCAAACCACGGGGCCCAAGTTTAAAAAAAAAAAAAAAGACAATTACAAGTAATCATGCTTTCCAAGATCACTGTGCAAAGAACAAAAACCCTGAGTGTTGGGTCAAGTTCGGTGCGTGGCAGATATGAAATGTGACAGGGCAGAGCAGAGGGGCACACTGAGACAGGACGGGGAGTGTCAGGCTAACAGTCGGTGTGTGGAAAGTGTGGTCATGGCAAGTGTGTGCTTGTATATGGCAGAGGAAGAGGCAGAGGTGTGAGGTTTAGTTTGGAGCCCTGGCAGTTATGGAGGAAGGTGGGGCAGTTTTGAATGGAAGGAACAGTTTGTGAGCTGTCTCTCTTGCATCCACCACACTTGATCAGTGGTGGCCAGGTGCCTGATATGCTTATTGGCAGAGTAAGTTTACAGGTTGTCTTTTTGTTTTTTCTTGACTGACTTCACCCCGATTTCATCAAATGTCGCCTTCCTTCCTCCTTAGATGAGAAATGACGTTGCATTTTCAAAGACGTCTTTCAAGGTAATTCTAAACAAAAATCAGGACCAGGGGTCTATGAAGCTCTAGACCAACTACCAAGTGATTGTTAATAAAGAATTGTACATAAGCCTACATTGACTTTTTTCTTTTCATGTCATCGGAAGGCAGGGTAGTGAGAACTGGAAGGCAGACTGGGTAAATCTGTAGTAAAATGTGAGTCAAAAATTCATCATGGGAGTTCACAATTCTCAAATAAAACAACGTAAGCACATCAGTTAGTTGACTTCCCCCAAAATGTTCAGTTGTGACTGGATAAAGGAGATGGGACCACAGGGACCTCCAAGTGAAGCCGCCGGCCATTTTCTCTGTGGTGTTTACCAGTGTTAACTAGCTCCTGCAGTACATGCACAGACAGAAACATCTTCAACTCAGGCGAGTATTTTAAGTCGTGAATTTTTACTGTACTATTTATTCTCTTTATCCCTCCCCCTGTGGTGAAAGTAATGCACTCCAGCTCCAAACTCAGGTGGCTCAGCCTTCTCAGAGGACCTTACAGCTATGCTGGCGCCTGGAGGCGCCATGTAAACAGTTAGGTGGTAGCCAAAGTGGGCCCAGGGCTCACATCTCTCAATGTCCAGACGGTGGCAATTAATTTAAACAGGGCCATGAAAATGTTCAGAACAAAATCAATGAGCCAGCATTTTCTGAGACAGCATAATGCCTCCCATGGTCTTCACACAATGCAGGGTACATAGGCCTGTGTTTAAAGTTGTTGGCTTAGACTGGGGAGCAAACATCGTCCTTCAAATGATGTAATAACTAGATTTGATTCTTTTTTACCATTATTACCAGGAAGGAAACAGACCTGAACGTTCTGGAGTGAAGGCAACAGAAAGTCAAGTTTTGCTTCCTAGAGAGGGATTTCAGAATTGACCCTGCCCTTTGGCAAGTGTGGCCAGTCCCAAGTGAAAGAGCTCAACCGGCCTCTCTGGTAGGAATTGTTTTAAATACTCTATTTAGTTTTTCCTTAATTTCTCCATTGTGTAGAGGTTTCACACGTATTTCATTAAACTTATTCCTACATATTTGATGTTTTGATGCTTTATTTTGATCTACCACTTGGCCTCTTGAGCCAGTCTGCCTTAGAGCTCTGGCCCCAGGCATGTGGTTTGGTGAAAATAACGAGAGGCACGTACCCCTTTAGGGGCGCTTTGTTAGAGGAATACAGTAAGGTTCTGAAAACAAATTTTAGCTTGATGTGGCATCTTGGGAAGCCCTTCTCCAGGCATTCAGCTAAGTTCTCTGGAGGTGTCTGTGTGTGAGGCTGGAGAGGGTGACACAAAGGGACAGTTCCTGACCAGGGTACCCCTCATGCCTCTAGAGATGCATGGAAGCTTCCACTCCATCCTTTTCTTCCCTATCCCTGATGGATTGGCAACACCTTTGAAGTTTGCTGCTGGGGCTATACTCAGGTGATTACAGTGTCTGTAACTGCCCTGATGTACCCCAGAGTTCCCAGGATAGGAAATCCCCAGGAGCCACCACAGAACCTGCTTTTGGCAGGATCTCTCTCAAGTTTCCTCTCCTTAGCCTTTGGCCTGGTGGCCTACATCCATGGTCTCCCCTGTGGCCGGGCCCATCCAGATTGCTGGCCTAGTGCGTAGTCACCCAGGCTTTGAGATTTAGCTTCCCCCTAAGATCGTTCTCAGTTCAACCCTGGGCTTATCCCCTTGCTCCATCCACCCCACCCTGAAAACAATGCCTCAGCTCCATGAGCAGACCTCAAGTCTGGATAGAAGGACCTGGGCACCTTTTTGTCTGGGAAGAAAAATCTGACAAGAAACCTGGCTTCCCCCTTCCTCCTCTTTCATGCCACTACAAGAGAGAGAGAGACTAACAGTAGGAGAAGAGGGACAGAAGGAAGGGAAAATACACCTTGTTACCAAATGACCAAAAAAACAAAAAATTCCTGAGTACCAACCATGTACAGTGCATGCTGTTATGGACTGAATAGTTGTCCAAAATTCATATGTTGAAACTTAATCCTCACTGTGATGGTGTTTGGAGGTGGGTTCTTTGGAAAGGTGATTAGTTCATTCAGGTAGAGCCCTCACGAATGGGATTGGTGCCCTTATAAAAGACACTCCAGCGAGCTCCCTTAACTCTTCCACCATGTAAGGATACAGTGAGAGGAAAGCTATCTATAAACCAGGAAGGAGGGCCCGCCCCCCAGATGCCAAATCTGCCATCACCTTGATCTTGGACCTTACTTTCCAGCGTGCACACTGTGAGAAATAAAGTTCTGTTGTTTATAAGCCACCAAGTCTATGGTATTCTGTTATAACAGCCCGAATGGACTAAGACAACATGCTATTAGGTCCCATGAAGGAGAAGCTTGAGACATGGGTTCTGCCTTCATGAAGACTATGGTTCAAATGGGGTGATGACAGCGAATCACCTCAGGCAAGAGTATAGTGAATGAGGAGCTCAACTGGGAGAGCACAGGCTGCAAGTACCAAGGGAGAAGAGAGAGGGAGCACCGTCCAGGCCACTTCAGGGAAGCTCAGTTAAGGCTCCGTCATCAGGCAGTGCTTGGATGACATTGATGCCTTGACAAACTCCCACTTCTGCAGGTGCAACAACCCAGAAAACTAAATGTACAGACCAATAATATGTGGGTGAATTTTTTGTCATGCTGCTTATTAGAAACACATATTTGTTTCTTTTTGGAGGACTAAATGCAGGGAAATAATTTATTGGACATCTTTAGAGATTAGAAAGAGTAGTGGTTCTCAAAAGGCTGAAATACATGACTAGGAACAAAGGAAATTTGGACTGAGAACAGTTTTATAAACCGAGTTGTCAGATGGTAGGGGCTAAGGTAAGGGACCTCCTAAGAGCCGGGAAAAGAGAGCACAGTCAGAGTTAAACCAGCAAAATTCACCTATGGTGGATCAGCCATTGTGGGAATCAAGGAAGAGACTTCCTTTCCTGTAAAGGCTGGAGCCTGCAAAACTCCTGCTGAGTGATCTAGAATGATCTTAGGAGTTGCAGTTGAGTAGAAGATCTTAATATTGGCACTTAATTGTGATTGAGAACATGGGATACCTATTTGATTGTACCACAGTGTGTCTGGAAATTGATGTTGAACAGGAAGGGTCTGGTCAGCCATGAAGAGAGAAAAATGGAGAGCTGCTGAGGGTAAGGGTGCAGCGCTCTTGCAAGTATTACCTGAGTTTAGCTGAATTCAACGTAGAGTTAATTTCCTCGGTAAAATCTTTCCCTCTCGTGTTTGAGGGGGCCTCAAGCTATACCTGTGAGGCCCTTCATGAGAACAACTAGCTCCTCTTGCTTTCATTCCTTGCTTTCTCAGAAAGTATCAAATAACTGGTGGTTTCCTGTAGAATCTGGCCTCTAAGGAATCAGGCCCACAGGGAACAAATGCCCAGGGCAGGCAGGCCCATACTTTCCAGATGGGCTGACGTTTCAGTTCTTGTTGCAATTTGTAAGCTGCCAGTCAATTTCCCGAGTATAAGTCTCTGTGAGTTGGCAAATGTTAGCGTGCATCAGTCACGGTCATGTTCAGAAATCTTGGAGGGTGGATTTCTGTACCCCGGGGGCTGGAACATTCAGTAAGGAAACACCTATGGGAACCTTAGCAATGCCCCAATTTGTGACACGGCCCAAACTCAGAGGAGCCCTCCCAATCAGTGCATGTTAGAACTGTAACATCCTCTGGTGATCTGAACAGTTTCTCTTAAAAGGACTGGAGCCTGAGACTTTCTTAAAACACTATCTTTCAGAAACATCATATTTCAGAAAACTCCTAATTTTTTTAATGGCTTTGGGAAGTTGTCTCTGCTGTTCTTGAGAGCCCTTGGTCCCATTTCCCTTCAGTAATAATGACAGAGCACTGCTTCGTTAGAGCTCTTGGAATATTTAATCTTTCCATTCTGATATTCACTTTTACTGTCAAGGCTCCAAATAAACAGCCAGTGAATTTAGGTTCCCTGGTAAACAACCTACATAATCACTCTGAAATATGCACTAAGAGATCAACGGGTGGTCTCCGGGAACGTCTTGAGGAAAAGCTTCAAAGTGTCTGTCACCCTGGTGAGAAAATTCGCTGAGCACTCTCTGAAAGGAAGACTCTCCCAGACGCAGCAGCCGTTGTGATGTTGATGCCCAAGAAGAATCGGATTGCCATTTAGGAACTCCTAGCACAAGGCTACATGAAAGAACAGTTTTCCTGGAGACATCTGTACCTGTACTGTACCAATGAGGGTGTCCAGTATCTCTGTGATGACCTCCTCCTGCCCCCCGAGACCATGCCTGCCACTTTGCACCGCACCCAGCCTGAGACAGGCAGGCCAAGGCCCGAAGGTCTGGAAGGTGAGTGACCTGCGAGACTCACCACGAGGGGAAGCTGAACCCGACTCCTGCAGGTGGAACACTGTAGCCCCTGGTGCTGACAAGAAAGCTGGGCCAAGGCTGGGTCAGCAACCTAGTTCCAGTTAAGAGACAGATTTGGTCATGGACGTGGTCAACCACCTCAGTAAAGTTGGAGGGATTATTTTGTGTTGAATAAACTTCTGGTCAGAAAATTTAAAAAAAAAAAAAAAGGATTCCAAAAGGCCCTGTGGTGCCCACCTGAATCCACACCTCAGCAGAAAGGACACCAACCTTGTGGGAATGCTTCAGTAATGCCTACTGATTCAAGAGGTCTGCTGTTGAAGGAATGCTGTGTGCTGCTGTCTATCCTAATCATCACAGATCGTCTTCTTTTCTGTGTGAATGACTGCAACCCCCAAGCCACTGGCAAGATAAGATGACATCTGCTGAAACCGGTGGCAGAATAATGTTTCAGACTCTGTCATTCACATAGTGCCTTTGTGTTAATGATTCTAATCATCTTTACACAGTCAACTCAGCAAACGACAGCCCCATCTCCAGTCACATTGTCATCACTAACTCACTAATACTCTGGGTATAGAAAAAAAGGCTGGTATAACAACCAGCGCCAAGCTGGTTGGCTGGTTTTATGAGCCAGAAAGGATGAAAAAGGATGCAGTACTTTGAAATTTCTAAACGCTAAATGTCACATTATATAATCACTTCTCAGCTGTAAGTATTACTTTGCCTGACAGGTATGGCTATTGTTTCTCTAAAACTGGGTTTTCTGCTTCTTAAGAACAAGATTAAAACACCTATCAAAGAGTTACTGGCTGCTTGTCTCGGGTTGGAGAGATGCCCATGGGGTCCCAAAAAGCATGCAAGCCTCAGTGAGCAAGCCAACGTGAGTCCACCCATGGCTGACAACTTCACTCTCTGAGTGGAAAACTTCCCTTAATACCGTAAGTAAAAAGCAGAGCTTCTAGAAAAGTATCCATGGAGCCTCTCTCACCTGAGTGAAGTTATTGCCCCACTAAAATAGGACTGGGAACTAGAAGGCTGGGTGCCATCGTGTAGGCAACCACAGGCTTTGCCCATTTGTTAAAAGAATGATCTAGACTTTACCTTAGCCTTCAAAATCGTATTACCTCAATCAAAACCAAGAAGGAGGCAAATGTCTAGTAAGATAGTACACTTGCTCGTCACCATGAAGATCTTGGTCTTCAAACGCTTCAGGACATAACCACCTTTTCTCAGGCTTGCAAAGATTGATGAGAAGGGTGAGATGGGTACTGTGGATGGTCCCCTTGCCTCCATTCCCTGGGAGAGGCCCATCCTCATGCCCTTTTGGAAAGGCATGGCAGGTTTCTACAGCCCTGAATAGAAGATCTACTGCCCAATTCTAAGCTCACAACAACAGTAACCAACTGTACTCTTCACTTCCCATCAGCCAGTCTGATAGCCAGCCCAGAGAAGGGACCCAACAAACACAGACTGAATGAATGAACATAAAACGTAATTGTCATACAGCAGATCCTGAAAAAAATATAAGAAATGACATGAAGATTATGCCATTCTGTGCTCACTAGTCTCTACAAATATATTTTATAAGGCACTAGATTTCTTAGATTCATTTGGATTCCTAGGGAAGCTCACTAAGACACCAAGATAATTCTGTGTTGAGTTGACCAGCTGAAGCAAAAAGAACCAGAGTCAGGCTCTATCATTACTGTGGAGTTTTAGCTGGAGCCTCCCCATACTTGTTGTAATAGCAATTACAAAGACTGGAATAGTTCACATGTATGGGACGTCTACTAGGTACCAGATGCTATGCTAAGGAATTCATATGCATCATCTCAGATAATCTTCTCAAGAGTTCAACAAGGTAGGTACAATTGTTCTCACAATTTTGTAGGTGAGAATGCTGAGGCTTAGAGACATTCAATGAGTTGGCCTTGAACTGAACAAGTAAGTGACAAAGCCAGGATTCAAGCCAAGGTGTATCAAATGCTGCAGCCTAGACTCACAACCAGTATACTCTATAAATGTTTGCCAAACTTCATTCCTGTGTCTTACTGTTTCAAAACATTTACTATCTAGTTGTGACTAAGTGTTAGCATCTGTTTTTGTCAAGGATGATTCTGGCAACTGATAACCCACCACTGTGATAGACTGTCATCAGTAAAAAAGGCTCAAGTGATTTTATTTGGTGGAAAATTTCTTTACCAAATGGTCAGCTCTTCTCTGTTCTGTGAATTTATTTCCCTCCTAAAATATGGTTGGGAACTGGGAAGTGGGGTTTTCATTACTTAAAAAGATACCTGCTTCTAGACCAGCACCTCCAACACTAATGTGCAAACAGATCACCTGAGGATCTTGTTAAAAAGCAGGATCCAATGCACCAGGTCTGGGATGGAGTCTGAGTATTTCTAACAGGCTGATAAAGTGTGGTCCATGAACTAGCAATAAGTATCAAGGATCTAGAAAACACCAGGAAGTGGAATCTACATTCTCTGGACCCCAAACTCAATTCCAAGAGAGAATAATAGATGTGTAACAGAATGTCCTTCAGCTAAACAGTACAAGAAACTAAGCTACAAAAAGCCTAAAGGGTGTGGCCCTAGGTTTCAAATCAATCTAACAATCTGTGGGGCATAATCTTGGTGGGCACTGACACCATCTAGCTTCTGGAACAATTACATCTATTCATCTAAGCAGCACATATACCATCAATGCTGTTTAGTATCCCTGGTAAACAGTCCTCCAGTATTGTAGCTATCCTACCCGAACCTCAGCTCCATGGGAATGGTGATGGGTCAAGTTCATGTTCTAGTAACAGAGCCCTCATGGGCATGAAGAGAGTCTAGGCCAAGAAAGGCAGGAAGAAGCAATGTGAAAGTCTGAGCACAGAGCCCTGAGGCGCAGAACAGGATGGATAAGACCAAACTGCTGCCCTTTATAATGTAAAGTGCTTCTAACTTTTCAACATTTTTTTATATCACCAGCAGAGGAACAATACACCTGAAGTGAGGCAAACAAAGATGAACTGGCTCATTTAAACAATGGCATCATATAATGGGTCTGCAAACAATAAAAGAAAGCATAGATCAGAGGTATGTATATATCAGATCAGAGGAATGTGTGTATACATGTCCATATATGTGCATACATACATAAAGTATAAGATTAGCAGGCCTCACTCTGCATCCTCAGCTTCACAATGTATTTTTTAGTCACTTCCAAAATACTGGCTACTTCACGACCCCCAAGGACCTGCTACGTAGATGCTAGAAGTCCATTTACCAAATGGAGCACCCAAGGGTTTTTGCCATTTATTTGGGTGCTTAAATCTGTAGGTAATATACCCAGTGCTTTATACAAATTATCTTGTTTATTCATGCAGCAACCCTGCAATAAGGATCACTGATGTCAGCTGACAGATGAGGAAACTGAGGCTTGTTGAAATTAACAAACTTGTTCACAGTCACACGGGCAGCCGAGGACTCAAAACCTGGGTTCATCACACTAAAATGTCAGTGTTCTTCAATGATACACCAAACTTCCCCCACCTCACATCCCAAGCCCCATCAGGGAAGCCACAACTCTGACGGCACGTGCGGGCACTGTGACCAAAAGCCACGAAGACTTACATTCCCCTCCTTTTCGAAGTCTGGTGGAAGCAGCTTCACGAAGTTATCAGGGAACACTCCTCGTCTGCCGTTGAGCTCTCCTTCCCACCAGCCGACATCGATGCAGTCCTAAAAAACAGGAGAGCAGAGTGAGAAGTGGGGCAAGCACGCTCAGAGAGGTCTGACATCCCTTTTAGAGAGAACGGGGCCCTTTCCTTGAGGCTGCTATCCATGCGACAATGGTTACTAAGACCAGCACAAACCCCAAAGTCAGACGGGAGAACAAAAGCTTCAGTGTGCTAGAGCTTCTGGCTGGGACTCAAAACCCACTGCTGCTTTTCGATGCCCTGAATCAAAAGATCTTTCTTCTCCCCCTTTAAATATTGGAAGGTATGTATTTTCTTCATTTTAATTTTACTGAAATAAAAATACCTCATTAACTGCAAACGTGGTTTAGAAAATATCACATGCAGACCTGTCCTCTTTGATTAGCTTGTCACAAAACTTGTCGAAATGAAAGAGGGCTTTCCAACACGCAGCCAAGCATAAGAAAAATCATACTTTCTGCAAGCTCATTAATGCACCAACTGTCCTTCACCTTTCCCTTTTGATGTTGACGGGACACAACTGTCATCATGAAAAGCCCTCCATCCACTTCACAGAACTCAATGTTTACTTACCAAATAAATGAGTAAATCTATTAATATATTTTTTCTTCCAGAGCAAACCTGCTTCCCTTTGAATAATCCCTATTCTGTTCAATCACTCATCAAACATTTACTGAGTGCTGACTCTGTGCCAGGTGCTAGGGAGAGAGCAAGAGCTGGCCTTTGTCAAGCTTCCATCCTGACCCTCACAGCCTCATGGTTCTCTTTATGCCACAAAACTACTTCTAGTTTTTTCCATATCCTATTGGTTGGAAATCTGATTTGTTCTAGTTTTATAACCTATCTCGCATTTGTCCTCTGGGTCCAATTCCACACCTACTGCTCCAATCCAAGGGCCACCTGGCCTGCTGTAGACCTCGTCACTTGGGCATTTCGTCCTGCCCAGTATACATACAATACACACACCACTGTCAAGTAAGCATCTTTGAGTAACAATCGGATCCTCAGACTGTATTAACAACTTCCAGCTAAAGCTCAAAATGAGTGAAGGCTTTTTAAAAAATATATCTGAAGCAGGAAATGCTTAAGAAAATGAGGAGACCATGCTCAGGGCTCATGGAGAGACCTACTCATGGTCTTCCACCACACCGCGGGGTTGGGGAAGGGGCCAGGAGGGCTCAAGCAAAAGATGTGCAGCTGGCCTAGGACTTGGCTCTTGGGCCCTGGAGGCCATGGCTTATGTATCTCACTTGTGCCTTTCTAGAGCATATATCCCAGCAAGGAGAGGAACACATCTGACATTTCAGCATTATACCCCCAGCCCAGTGTACAATGGGTCCTTAATCACAGACTCTAAATTCTAGTCCCAACCAACACCACAAAACAGACGCTTGAAGCAATCAAGTTCAGATTTACCCATAACAATATGAGGTTCAAAAGACTTCCAACATGAGAGCATGCTTATCTTCCCTGGAAAACGACAATGAGAAGTTCAGGTAAGTATTCTGGTCCTGATCATATCACACCCCCTAGACAACCTAGCATCAGACCCTAAAGAAGGGATTCATGAACAGGGGTGGTGGTGACAGGATGTGATGGTGGCCTCTGAGGCTCTTCCAACCTTGAGATGTCATATCATAAACAATACCAGAAAAGTTTATGGGGCTAGAATTTATTTATTACTAATTGTTAGAAATTGTTTTCAACTACAAGGATCTGCTTCTGAGGAAATGCCTAGCACATATTTTTTCCTCTTCTTTTTGTAGACAAGTCCTTCTCATCTTCAAAACCCACTTGAAACACATCTGTAGGAAGGTGACTGATGAATGCTTTATCTTTTCTCTAACACTCATAACTGTGTTAATATGCACTTCATGATATTCAATT
>VMDR010006329.1:0-46101 GCA_007922815.1 Macrotus californicus
AATGTCTTGTCTTCCCATAATGTTTTGCAAAAATGAATACTGCCATTCCAGTATTTTAACAATCTGTGGGTCATTAAGTTATTCTTTATTTTCACTACATTTAGTTTCCTTGTTGAAATAGAAAACGACTGTAGTTAGCATCTCTTTATATTAAACATCCTTTATTTGAGTACTGATTCTTAATCTAGTTTCTTGGTACAATATCTTTTAGTTTTCTACCTCAAAATCTATTTTCCATTCTTATAAATACTTTGTATCTCCTTACGTTTATCTTTATTTCTCTAAGAATTGTAAGGTGTAGTGGAAGGATAACTTAATATTGTCATCGTTTCTATCTGCCTGTCCCCCCTTTGACGGCAGTATACTCTAGCCCCTTGTCTGGCATGTAGAATATATTCAATAAATGTTTATTGAATGAATAAGTGTATGTTTTCTTTCTATTCACACATCTTGATAGAATGCTAGTTTTTCATTTTTTGTCAGGTAAGGCAAGACATTTTATTTTTATAAGGGAAGAAACAGGCTTAAATTTGTTTAGTGACTTCGCCATGGTCAAGAGCCAGCACTTTTTTGGTGTAGGGATTGCAAATGGAGAATTGTTAAAGTACATGACAGTGCCACCACTTTGTTTCTCATGGCCAAACTCTTAAAGCTACAAATGCAATTTGAACAGTTTACCAGCATGATTTTTCTCCCTGAAGGGGTTGGGGTGGGGTGTGTGTGTGTGTGTGTGTGTGTGTGTGTGTGTGTGTGTGTGTAAAGCTTCCTTTCCCTCACTATTGGGCACTGTTGATGCTTTCTGGCCCCAGTCTCAATCTCTGTCCCAGCCTTCACACTGCAGCCAGAATCTTCTCCCTAAAAGGCAGATGTGATCATGTTACTTCCTAATTTAAAAAAACCCTTCAATGGTTCACCATTGTCTGCCAGATTAAGTTCAAACTCCTGGGCATACTAAACAAGGCACTCAGGTATCTGGCCCCCAACTTCTACTGTCTTATCACTGATCATATCCTCTCTTGAATTCACTTAGCTGCTGGTATCACTTAGCTGCGGGTATCAAACTTCTCACAGTTCCCCTAAACACAAGAGCGTATTTCATCGATCTCCCAGCATGGAATTACTTCCCTTAATTCCCGCCGTGCCCGCCCCTTCTCCAGTCCTCCTCAAGACTCCAGGGCCACAGTGCTATAAAGTTTCTCTTGACCACCCCCAGATAGAACTGATTGCTCCTTTGTGGGTGTACCCACACCTTTACAGGCTTACATCCTAACGTCTGTATTGCACTTACAAGTATCCACTGTCCCATCCCACACTCCTACAAGGCGTCTATACCCCAAGGTACTCACACAGTACTTGGCACAAAGTGTTGCTCTAATAAATGTTCCATAAGTGAATTAACTGTTAATATGGCTGAGGAAGAGGGAGAAGAAATGCACAGCTGATGAGAGCTCTGTAGGAAGAATATAGAATTGTTTCGGAGGTGGAAATGAGTTGCGAGGAAGGTAAAAAAGATGTAGAGGACCTCAACTTTACAGGCACTTACACCCTCCTTAAGGAGGCAAAAGAAATATTCCCAACAGTAGGACAAGATAATTAGGTATCTGGGTGAAATGGCTCGTACAGACAGTATTACAGAAACTCTGAGGCTGGGTATGTATGTCCCTGCTGAGGACGACGGAGCTGAAAAACGGCTTCATCGTGTGCTTTCTAACTGAAAAGCGTTTTCGGTGGGGTTAAGCAATTTAATCTTTACAACCACAAGGTGATGATGACACTGTCTCCATTTACAGACGAAGAAACAGGCTCAGAAAATTTAGGTTGCTCAGCATCACCAACTACCAAGAGGCAGAACGGTCGTCTGAATCTGGCTCAGCGGTCTCCAACGCCCTGTTCAGTTCGCCCTACGTCTCCTGTGCAGTTCAGAGTCCGGGGCTCCCGGGTCAGCGTCTGGCCGTGACGTGGCGAGACCCGCGCCCCCCCGGCACCCGAGGAGCGCACCCCGGCGCGCTCAGCCCTCTCGTGCCGAGTGCGCCGGCGCGTCCGGCCGCGGCCCGCCCTCCCGGGAGGGGCCCGCGGCGGCGGCAGAGGCCGCGGCGGCGAAGTTAGTGGGCGGGCGGGCGCGAGGCCACGGCGGAGGAGGGACTTGTTGCGCCCGCGGCTGCGCGGTGCGGCTCCCTCCCCTCCTGTTCGGCTGGGCGGGCGCTGCAGAGGCGGCGGCGGCGGCGGCGAGGGAGGCGGCGGAGGTGCGGACCGGCGCGATGCGGCGCTACCTGCGCATCGTGGTGCTGTGCCTGGCCTGCGGCTTCTGCTCGCTCCTCTACGCCTTCAGCCAGCTCGCCGTGTCCCTGGAGGAAGGAGCCGGCGGCGGTGGCGGGAAGCCGCAGGCTGGAGTGGCTTCCTGGGTCGCGGGAGGTGGACGCGGCGCCGCGAGAGGGGCGGGCGACGCGGGCACCTCGGCGCATCCCGGCCGGTGGGACAGGTACGGGCCGTTTCCTGTGCGGCGGGAGCCGAGGCCGGGGTGGGGAGCGCGGGGGCGCGGGGCCCGGCCTGGTGCGGGCTGCCGGCCGGTCTGTCCCGCGCCTCCCGCGTCTCTGCCCCCTTCCCTGTTTTCCCTCCTTCCCTCAATCCCGGGCGTGAGCCCCGCGCTGCTCCAGCCTGGCAGCGCCCCACGCATCTGTGTTGGCCTTCCAGCCCACTCCTTACACGCCTTTTAAAGTAGAAAAAATTAATTTTCAACTTTTAATTGGCAGTTGAGTTTTAAAAAGAGATTCTTTCAAAATAAGAGGTGCCCCACAAAAGCCTTCTTGCTGCCTGACGAGTGAGAATTCCCTCTTGTTTCCATGGCGTTCAAGTTGAGCTATTTAAACATCAGGCTGGCGCCCTAGTTCAATTTTTTTTTTACCCCTCCTGAATGAGGCGTCTCATTTTTGTGTGTTAACGCTTAAATTTGTCATTCTTAGTTGATTAATTAAATCCGGACAGAGCATTTATGCGGATTATGAATTTTTCTTTAGGAAACAATCTATTCTGAAACTTATAACAAGTTGAGAAAGGTGAGCGATACTTAACACGCTCACGTCTTTTGTGAAATAGGACCGAGGCATTCTTCTTTAAAAATCGGTGTTAAAAAGCAGCAGAATGAAATAAATGGATTTACACACATCACTGCCAGAGTTGGAATCAACACGCGATTTACACGGAGGAAAGAATGCAGCGCGTTATGAATGCTTCACGAAATCTGAGCGTTCCGTTTCCACTTCCTTGAAAAATAGCCTCTCCTCTTTGTGGGCGCCTCTCCGGGGACGATCGGAGCGCTTCCTTAGCAAGTGGGGGAGGCCGCTTTGATACTGAAAGTACGAGACGGGTAGGAGAAGGGAGCAGAGTCGTCTGTGGGCTGTTTGGCGTTATTTTGAGAGTTGGTGGTCATTCCCCAAATGAGAGGGGGACGTTTGGGCAGAGGAGCATGGAAATTGACACGCTTTTGTACTACGATTTGGTCACAGGTGAATTCCTGCGACAGCAGGACGAGTCGTAGAAGCAGAACTGCTTCCAGAGCCAGGTTGGTCAGCTCTCAGTTATTGGTCCTGGGAGAGGCAGTGACGTGAAGAACTGAATGAGGTCCTGAAAAATGCTCATGAAAAGCAGTGGTTTTCAGTCTATTATGTTATTGTGAAGCATTGAAAATTGTGGGAAATAATTTTTTTATTGACTAGAATTATAAAGAAGCAACATTTTAATCAAAACATTGAATTAAATTGTACTATAGTATTAGCTTTTCAATTTGATAGAGTAACCTTCATTTTTAGCTGTGTCTCACATATACTTTATTTTGTGACCGATGTTTATAAATTGCATTTGCTTGGTCAGCTAATTTTAACAAAATGCCTTTATTTGACATTTAGAAAATAAGTACCTCCTTCTTAATAAATACTTATAGAGCTGTTATTGCAATCTTAAGTTTGATGTGTCAGAGTAGAGGCCATTAAAAAGCTGTTACAAAACAGGTCCTCTGAGCAGCATAACTTCATTTAAAAAGGGGCATACATCTAAGTTAAAAAACTAAAGGTGTAACAAAAAAAAAAAACTAAAGTCTTTGCAAACGTGTAGTCAAGTACTTGTGCACACAGAAAGAGAGGTCTGGGCGGAGGAACAATAGGGGAAGCTGGGTTGTCATGTTTTTACCCTAGGACTTGGCTAAGGTTAGGGTAAGTCTTAAGACATCGGGACTGTTCATTTTGGGTATGACCGTTTATAACATTGTTTTAGGGTTCTCATAGAGTTTAGGCAACTACTTTGGCTCCTGTGGGATGTGGAGTAGGTATCCTTAACCGCTCTTCCTGTGTTTGAGTCGTTTGACCCAGGTTCATAGGGCATCTGTCGATGAGTCAGGATAAAAATGATCTTGGCTCCCCAAGTGCTCTCTCTGTGGAGCTGTGTGATAAAAATCTAGTCTGTAGCGTTTTATCAGTGGGAATGGGGTATGAGGCAAACAGCATCTCCCTGTTTTCGCTGGGACTTGATTACCATTGCATTGTTTTTCTTTGAAGCTATCTTACCTGAAAGATTAAGACTATTATTTCTTGCTTTTATTTAACACATGGGATCGCGGGTTCTATGTACCCAGGAGGTTGCATTGGGCAACTCTTATAGAAAGTATTGGTTGTACAGAATTCCATGACAACAAAATACTCGGAAAAGGTCCTTCCAAGGTCTCAGAGTAAAAACTATGAAATGATGGGAACACATTTTTGTAGTGAAATCTGTTATTCATTAGTGCATTCTGTTTGAATCCATTATTTTGGTATTTAGGAAATGCCCAGGTCTTAGTCAGACACACCAGTGTGCTCATTCTGGCTCTGTTTGCTGTGAAACCTTGACTACCTCTCTAATTTCAATTTTCTCACCTGAGAACTGTGGATAATACTTATCTTACTTAATTTGTAATAGAATTCTTAGGTGCCAATGATCAAAATTGAATAAAACTCACTTAAGCAAAACAGTTATTCATAGGCTTAATATGGGTCACTGGAAGGAAAAAATTGAAGGACAAATGCCCAGACATCCCCATGGACCTCAAGAACTGGGGACTCTCATTGTCTTCCACTGTAGGCAGGCTGGTTCATGGAGTCTTTCCTTTCCTTTGTTTCTTCTTTAATCTCCAATCGAAAGTTCTAAGGAAAGATACTCAGTGGCCTCGCTTTCATCAGATGTCCATCATGGACCAGTCAGTGTAGCCTGGAGTGGGGACCTCTGATTGTCTGGCTCTGTGTCACTTGCACTTCCCTTTGGTGGAGAGAATCACATGGCTGGTGTTGGAGAGGAGTGACTCCCCAAAGGAGGGGATGCTGGCTGCGGGGCGGGGGGGCGGTTCTCCCTCATAGACTCTTAAGCTGTCCAATATGGACAAACGGTATTAAGCAGTTACACCTAAAGCAGTTATCACGAGGCCTCAGTATTTTCACAAAAGAATCAAAGAGTCATGTAGCATTTTGTGACACTTTAGCTTCTCAGGGTGATTAATTTCTCACACTTCACTGACTACCTTGACGGTGATTATCTAGATCTCACCCTGTTGTGGCTGTACAGTGCGCTGGTCACGGGGAATCAAGAAACACTAAGCATTTCAGTGATACCATTTCTAGACCGTTCAGGTCCTTTCTGTGATTGGTTTTCACGTAGGGAGGTTGTCTCCTCATGCCCCTTTTCAGATCTGGTCACGTCATCGAGTTATTTCCACTAGGTCCTGGGAGCACTGGTAGGGGACACTGAGATTTTAGAGTAAGGGTTTTGGAGCACAGATTTCAGCTTTGCCAACACTTAGGCTGTGTTGAGTACATTTCCTCATTGGACGTAAAAGCAGCTGTGATGTTGGGTTGTTGGTGAAAATTGAAATGAAGTAACTTATGTAGATTATCAAGTATGGTGCCTGGAATGATGAAATTGTGGCTAATATGATGACGATTTTGATCATTTAAATTTTGACAGTTTTTCCCCCAGTTTTGTGCTCCGGCCCAAGCCCAGACTTGCTGAGCCCAGATGCCTGGCAGTGGGGTCCAGGTTATTGTTGCAGAACCAAGGATTGAGAACCGCTCTTTTAACTGCAAGTGGTTGGCCATTCTTTTCACCTCCCTGCTTTCAGTGTTGAAATTTGGATTCTCTCTGCCCTGTAGTTATTTTTGAAGGGGAGAGGAGTTGGGGCAGTGAACAGTGAGGAAGGTTACTGAAGTCATCTTAATTAATATCTGCCTTAAAGTTGTTTTTAGAACTTGGAGTTGACATTCAATATTATTTTATATTAATTTCAGGTGTACAGCCTGGTGGTTAGACATTTATATAATTTACGAAGTGGTGATGCCCCAATAAGTCTGTCATCCACCTGGCACTATACCTAGTTATTACAGTGTTATTGACTGTGATTCTTTGTAAATGCAGAGACATCTTAGACAAAACCAATTTTCTGCACTTTGTTGTTTTAGTTCATTGAAGATCATACTTCACAAAGGTGCAAAGTGCTTAGCCCAAGGCTAATAATTAATTAAGATAATGTTCCATATTTTTGGACGCAAAAGTGATTAGGCTAATGAGAAAATGTATACCTTTGATTTAGAAACCCTATTTGAAAACAGTAAGATTATTATTATCAGTCATACCTGTTGAAAGTACTCCCCCCATGGTGACTTAAAATTGTTTTGGTGTGTATACCACTCGAAGTTTAAAATTCTTATGTATTCAGAGAGGCAGTTTCTTCCTTTATCGTTTTTACTTTTGTCATTCATAGAAGAACTTGACAACCAGAGGATTTTTCCCTCATTTTTTTCCATTTAAAGCTTTAATTCAGTTTTTTGGGGGGGATTTTTTTGTAGGGGGTGTACAGGGTGATGCCAACCTATTTTTGAAATGGTTAGATAATATCGTTCAGTGCCATTTGTATGTAAGCGGTCTTTTCCCACTTCCTGAGTATTCTTGAAATTAGAGATTTGTGGAAACAAGAAACTAGATATTAATTGAAGTTGTCTGGAGACAATTTTTAGTCGAAAATGAGCGGCCCAGGCACGATCTTCACACAGGGGTGTTGTGTCAGTCCCGGGCATGGTCTGCCTTCCCGGCTGGACGCCCGCAGCTGTGCTGCTCCTGCAGTTCCGGTGCAGGTGTCCTCGCCTTGCGATTGCAGCGTTGGCTTGTGCACCTCGCTCAGGCTTCCACATTCTCGTGCTGGATATGCCTGGGCTTATCCCTGACTCTTAAGTTGTGCATGTTTTCGCCGAAGCTTCATGGACGTTTTGCTATGAAAATCTTTTTTTTTTTTCCCAGAAAAGACCTGTTATGAGATTTAAGTAAACTTTTAAGTTTTTAAAGAAAGCTTTGTAAGTTTGAGAACTGATATTGTGGTGAGCATTGTGTTAAATATTCACTTTACAGTATGAATTGTCTCAATTTTTGAATCATTTTTCAAGTACTGAAATTTGGGGGAATTTTATTTTTGGCTAGTTTTTTTAAACTTTTGAAATAAATATAAGTTCATAGGAAGTTGCTGACGTACCCCGTGTTCATTCAGTTTCCCTCAGTAGTAAAATCTTACATGAACGTGGTATAATACCTCTATATCCAGAGCCCATAGATCAGTTTTCAGATATCACTAGTTTTACACGCATTCATCTGTATGTGTAGTTTTATGCAATTTTACCACAAATGTAAATGCATGTAACCACCCCACAATCAAGATACAGAACTTTTTATCACAACAAAGATTGACTTGCTTGTAGACAGGCCATCTGGAGCCAGAATCTTTAAACCATATGAAAGTTGAGAATGAGCCCCAGTAACGTTTTATTTCAGTTTGATCCCCAGTGAAAACCGCATTTATGGACTTGTCTGGTTTTGGACGTCACTGTTTACTGAAGACATACCCCACTTAGCCGAGCTTACAATTCTGCCCCTTTAAGAGTATTTAATAGAGTTACTACCTTTTTGGATGTTGTATATCTAATATTCCACTTCTCAAAATTTTAAGCAGTAAAAGCAAAAGTAATTAATAACCAGAACTTGGATAAACCACCTTTACTTTTCCAGTATTAAGCTTTATTATTTTTTCTGGCCTGGAAGTACAAATACTATCTGTCTGCAGGTTAGTAGCAGTTACTGTATGTAATGAATTTCTGCTCTGTATCTTAATTTTTAAAATGGATTTATTCATAGGAGAATATGAATTTGGGAGATAAACTTTATGCTACCTTTTGCCAGCAACACCTCAATATTACATGCTTTTTTAAAAAAAGTAGTATGTGTACTCACTAGTGCTTATGTTCTATATTTTCGTTAAAGAACGGCAAAACATCCTTCTATAAACTGTGTTTTCTGATACTAAGTTATGCTAAAAAAAAACTTACCTAAAACTTGAGTTTTTCCTTGCAGTTCCGTGATCTAGCAATTCCATTTGGAGGTACACACGTAAGAGGGTGGCAGACATGTTCACAGAAAAGTTGTGCATAGATAGTCAGGACAGTGTTATATGTCAGAGCCAAAAACTGGAAGATAACCCAAATCTCTATCATTTGATGAATGGATAAACAAAATGTGCATATCCATTCATAAAGTAGAATATTATTTGGCCATAAAAAGGAATGAAGTGTACTGTTAAATGCCACGGTGGATGAACCTTGAAGATAGACACTCTGCTAAGTGAAAGAAATCAAACTCAAAAGGCCACATATTATGTGATTCCATTTATGTGAAATGCCCTTAACAGGCAAATCTATGGAGGCTGAAAATAGATTTGTGGATGCTTAGGGCCGAGGGATTGAGGAGTGCAAGTTGAAGCAGAAAATGATACTATTACATAATTTCAAGAGTAATTTTTATAGGTAATTTAATTCAGGAGTAATTTTCTTTGAGACCTTATTCTCTATTTCCATGTTCTGCCATTGTAAGGTTTGACATAAGGAGATGGAATTCCCAAATTAGTTATTTCCTTCCTGGAAACAAAGGTGCACTTTAGGATTGGTTATAAATAAATCGTGGATTTGCTGAAAGAACGCAGTGATGTCTGTCTCTGAAAGATGGAGATATCTGTTTGAACAGGTTTGTCGTGAGGCTTAAATGGGTGTGAAAGCCACTGAGCCTGTCTATAATATGAAATGCAGGACTTAAAAAAGCACATAACCATGACTTAGTGGAACATAAATTTTTGATCAAGTTGTATGTTTTACTGGTCTGCACGCAGTTTCTTTTTCTGATTTGTCAACCATTTATACTAAGATATGTAACATTTTATGTTGTGTTTGAAAATGGTGTCCCTTTAAAGGAAAACCAGATTACAATGTCACTTTTTTCCCACTGACTTTAAAATTTAGACTTTGTAGTTTATTATGCAGTGGTATACAGAATTACTTTAGGCAACATTTTAAAACCCACCAGTGCCAGACTCAGTTCTCAGACATTCGTTTAATAGGCCCGGTATGGCCAGGCATTTGTGAGAGGTCTGATCAGAGTCTTTGCGAATCTGAAATTTCATAGACCTTTCAGTGTAAGAAGAGCAGCTTGTAACTGGATTCACAGTGAGAGAAAACAAAGCCACGTGGTGATGGGACATGAGGGGACCGGGCTTGGTGCCTCACCTCGAGCTCACACTTGCTTAATTCAATACCCAGGCCTCCACTGTGGTGAATTTCAAACTAGGTTATTTTGAAAAAGAATAACAGTGAAAAACGTACTTTTTGTAACGTGAGGCACTGTTTTATTTTTGCTCCAACCTGCAACCCAAGGAGCAGGAACACATTTGATCTTCCATTTTAGCTTGTGTAGTTTAGCAAAACCGAGATAGTGTGGGTAATGCAACTGAGCCACTGCAGAGCAGCGTGATTTCTGATTTTTTCACTTTGACACACCACACAAGTAGCTTTGATTGAGTATTAATTTGAAAACATTTAAAGTACTTCTCTTGCCTTTTTATCTGCGTTTGTGGCATTTTAATTTTGCTTTAGGATAAACAAATATTTTGTTTGGTTGAAATGGATTTTATTCTGGGGGGGGGAGTATGTGTAGTCCATGAAGGAAAATTTTAGAAGTATTCCCATATTTTCTGTGTCATCTGAGGAGGGGGTTTTTAATATATTAGGAGATTTCCTGACTAGGAAACTGGTTTCCAGTCCATATAGTATATTCTGCCCTAAGGTTTCAAGTTCTACTTAAAATAATGTTACCCTAAGTAATGGAGAAATCAATTTTCAACATCCTTAGTTATACCATAACAATATTGAATTTGTAAAATTGGATCTGCAGTTTTGTTTCTGTAAAATAGAATAGTGAGTTACTATGTTACTGAGTAAATTCCTTGTTAGTTTTAAACTGAAATACTCACATAGGACTCTATTTCTTCTGTCTTACTCTGTTAGGTGTAAAGATTTCTCTCTGTGTTACTGGAATCCCTATTGGATGCTGCCCTCTGATGTTTGTGGAATGAACTGCTTTTGGGAAGCGGCTTTTAGGTAGGCACTTAATATTTAATTGGTAGATCAGTGTAGGTAAGATTAGATAGTAGATACATTTTTGATACTAAATAGGATATAAAAATGTT
Organism: Macrotus californicus; assembly: GCA_007922815.1. Lineage (NCBI taxonomy): Eukaryota > Metazoa > Chordata > Mammalia > Chiroptera > Phyllostomidae > Macrotus > Macrotus californicus. The sequence continues at coordinate 10,574 of VMDR010006329.1, forward strand.
TCTTTTCCTGTAATATAATATTATCATAGAAGTAAGTGATTTATTTTCTGATGAATTTTTCTATTTTTCCCATTTTGTAGTTATTACTAATTTTTAGTATATACTGCATATAAAATACTCTTAACATTTTTAGATGTTATTATGATAGATAAATCATTGTTCTTAGAATTTATATCTAATTTTAGGTAACAGGTGACAAACCTAGTGGTTTAAAACAGACTTACACAGACATTTCTGGGCATATATAAACATATATGACATTTATTTAATTTAAAGTTGAAATGCTAAAAAAACATTTTGTAGGTGGATGGTGACAACTGGGCCAGGATTATGCTGGTTATTAACAGAGAGATTGAATATTGGGGAATGGGTGGATAGAGATAAGAGTTTAATAAAGAAGGAGCAAATGATAATGGCATTGTTTAGAGACCTTTTAAGTTACCGAATATTTTGGCTTTGTCCACCTCTCCGGATAAGGAAGGCATTGCATTGGCTGACCTCTCAGGTCCCTTTCCTGCTCTAACTTGAAGTGAAACAAGTATTGATAGGAATGGGATGTCAGCCTATTTCCCTGAGATAATGGCAGGGGAGAGTGAGACACTAGCCTGAAACGCCCTTCCCAAAAGTAACATTTGAGAGTCACCTACTTTTACAGTGTGTTGTGACTCATTTAAATTTTAATTTTACTCATGCAATTTTCCAGGCATAGTGCCAGGTGCTGAGAACCAGACTGTGAGTCTGGTTAATGGGGCTCCATCCTTCTGGAGCTTGCATTCTGACTGGATATTCACACCAGTAAACCTGAGATTCCGGTAGAGGGTGATGTATTGCTGCTGGGATGATGGGGAGAACAGGGGAGTCATGGGGCAGGATCACCGTAAGGCATCTCAGGAAAGGTTTTGTGTAGGCAGCGACTGCCCTGTGAATAGACTCAAGGGCAGGAGTTGAAGTAGTCTAGGTGGGAAGAGCTAATGCAGATTTTTAATCTGTATTAGTAGTGTATATTTTAAAATTCTTGTATTCCCAATACATTATGCCTTCCATGAACTACTGGAAGGGAATTGTTGAAATCAGATATTTTAATTATATTGCATTGCTGTGGAAAAAAGATGGAGTGATTGAAATTCTAATATGGATCAGTTATATCAGGTTATTCAGATTTTTTAAAATGTTCTTATCCTTTTAGAAGACTATCTTCTCTTTAGCTTGTTCATAATTTTGGAGACTTGGGGCTCCATATTTTTCATTCTTGTAAAAGTTCGCTAACGAATAGAGCACTGAGAAGCACCACTTTGCTATCTCCAAGTCTTGTGACATAAATCTCCTCCCTCTAGAAGCTGCGTAAATTTGAAAACTTTCATATACTCTGATTTCTGCAACCTAGACCGTTTGGTAAGTTATGGAGGAGTAATACTCTCCCCTGCTCTAATACAGGAGTAGCCCAGGGAAGTCGATCTCATTTGAATACTGGAGCCTCTGCTTTTTATGCCGTTGGTTTCGGCTTCTCTGGCTCATTATTTTGTTAATGCTTCCAAGTATTCCCAGAGGAATTACATGTGGATGAACACATAATGTATACCCTTGTGCTTTTTGCTTTCCTAAATTTGAGGTTTGAAAAGTTACACTTAAAAAAAAAAATTCTTTGTTGATTTTAGAGAAGGAGAGAAAGACGTTAATTTGTTGTTCCTCTTATTTATACTTTCATTGGTTGATTCTTATATGTACCTGGACCAGGGATTCAGCCCTCAACCTTAGCATATCTGGACACTGTAACCAGCTGAGCTGCACGGCCAGGGCCAGAAGTTAGGCTCTTCTGTTGTACTCTCTACGTGTAATATTGAATCCATTGTATATATCTGTAACCATTTTTGGTTTCTTACTTAGAACTTAGGATCCCTTACATTTACTCATTCTCTTCAAACATGCAGCCAAGCCAGAATGTCATACAATTGCCATATCATTCTCACCCTCTGTTTCAGTGTGTACTCTAAGTAATGCCTCATTTTTTGCCTGACTCCAAGAACTTGTCTTGTTTGCCCCGTCTCCTTCAAAGAAGTAAAGCTGCTTTGAAATCCCCTTTTTCCATCCCCTGACATCTCACATTTTGCCTGGCACTGATGGGCACTTAGCTGGAACCATTTTCTTCTTCCCAGGACTGTCTCCGCTTTTTCATTTTGAATTCTTTACATAATTTTATTTCGAACAAAGCTTATCCAGGGGGTTATTTTCTCCCAATTAATTAATTATACAGCTAACATTAAATAACATGAAAAAAAAGGAAAGTTGCCTCAGCACCCATCAGCAGTGCTGATGAGCAAGCGTGTCCCTTGATTACTGTTTCTGCATCTCCTGCTGAGTCCTCTATTTGACCACCTGCTTCCCAGCAGCCTGTCAGCATACTCAGCCTCTTCCATTTTTCCTGTCCTTAAAACAAAACACAAAATCCTTACAGAGGCTTGCTTTCAACCCTTTTTCCTTCCGGCGTTCTTGTTGACTCTCTTTCTCTTCACCAGCAAGCTTCTTTTAAGAGTATCTGCTGGCTTTACTTCCACCAACCAACCAGCCAGCCAGCCAGCCAACCCTTCACACCTCAGTCCACTGTGAGCAGCACCTGCCATCTGACTGCAAACCTGCCCTCACTGAAGTCACCCCATTGAAGTGACCCCAGCCTCTGTATTGTTCCTCTGGGCCTAGTCTTACTTTTCTCGTCTGTTTGACACTGGTTACTGCTTCCGCTTTTTTATTTCGACTCTGCCAGTCTCTGGCTCTGGAGACCAGTGTCCTCAGCTCTTTGATCTCTCTGCTCCTAGACTCTTCATTATTCCTGACTCTTAGGCCTTGAAATTCCTTAGGACTCTGCTCCTTTCTCTCCCCACTACGGATAATCTGTTTAAGTGACAGTCCTGAGCTCTTTTTCTGAGCTCCAGAACAGTATTTCCAGCTGCATAGTGGACATTTTTACCTTGCTGATTGAGATGCCTCAGATACTGTTGTTCAGACCTGAAATCACGGGCTAGCCTCCTTACACTTTCCCTCATCTGTAGTTGGTGTCTTGGTTTATGATGGACTTTCCACATGTCAGTCCCCAGTGACTCTTCTACCTGCCGCCTTTCACAGTTGTTCCTGATGGTCTCTTCCTTCCTGTTGCCTTAACTACTTTGTGCATCACCGCTTATGCAGCTGATGTGATCTCCCTTCCCTGCCCACTGCTCCTGCCTTCTGGGTGTCCTCTGTATTATTGTACCTATTGGTTGCTATAGTGGTTCTCAGTCTACTTCTGAATACCATGTGGTGTTCAACATGCAAGCCCCATGCCTAGAAAGATGCTTGGTGACCAGTAAATAACTAATGATTTTCCCCAGCACATGCTGACTAGCATAGATGTTTGTCAGCTTCCTGAGCAATCTCAATTTGTTTCCCATTTAAGCAGTTACCATGATTTCTGATTAAATATTTTTAAATTCTGTCTTTTCACGATAGGCTGCAAATTGTGTGAGGTCAGGGTTCTGGCTTTCCTGCGTATTCCCAATGTCTAACACATGAAAGGTGCTCGCATATTCATTAGAAAGAATGAATTGTAGCACTGAATTGTGTCCTAAAACTAACACGAAGTCAAGCCTGCTCCAGCATTGCGTGGATGTACTGGTGTCACCATAGCCTTAGCAGTATTGGGAATTACAATTTTATCACATATTAGGCTAAAATGATGGCTTATTGCTAATGTATATTTTATTATTTGTTGAACATGTTTCCATGTTTATTTAGCTTCTTAATCTTTTCTGTATTGATATGTTGTTACCTACTGAGTTTTTAATATGTATTTTATGAATTCTTAGAATTATATATTTTGCTTTTGCCATGGATTAGAAATATTTTCATAATTTGTTTCATTTTAAATTTTATCTTTTTATTATGCAATCTCTTAATTTTAGTATTATGAATACTGTTTTAATGTACTAATTCTTCTATGACTTGAGCTTTTAAAAAAATTAATCTTTTTCTTTATTGTGGTAATGGATTGTCAGTTCATGGAGACTCTGGTTATAGATGAATTTCGTGTTCCCTGTCTTCTCTGGAGTGGCACATGCTAGTTCTAAGAAATATATTTTTGCAGGTTATTTTAAATGATATTTTAGCAGTTTATATTTCATGTAGAATGTTTAGATTTTCTTTTTTATGCCTATATAACATTATGAAGAGTTTAAGTATTGTATTTTGTTTCAAAAGTGATTTTATGTACAACTCTTCAAAGTAGCTTTGCCTAGTATAATTCAGCACAACTTTTTTTTATAGTAAGAGGAAAAACATTTTTTAAGTTCTACATTGAGGAAATTATCATTAGTGTTTCTGAAGGTAGTTTTCCGTTTTGTTGAACTACAAGTTCTTTGGGTAATTGGTATCAGAAATTTAGTTTGTTTAGTTTGACTTTATATATTTCGTCATAGTGCCAATTCCTAGTCTAAATATTGTACATTATTTTCTTTTATAGAGAGAACATTGGTTTAATAAAAGCCTAGAAGAACACATTGGAAGCTTTTCATGCTGTCCAAATAAAAAATAGAAGAAAAATTGTATTTGACCCTTGAACAACATGGGGTTGAATTGTGCAGGCCCCGTTTTACACAGGGTTTCTTTTTCTTTTTCTCCAGTAAATATGTACTATTCTGTAAACGCGTTTTGTGACTTTTCTTTCTCTAGCTGAGTTTACTGTAAGAATATACTGTGTAATACATATAACACAAAATATGTGTAAATCAACTGTTTATCATAAGGCTTCTGGTCAGCAGCAGGCTATTAGTAGTTAAGTTTTGCAGGAGTTAAAAGGTATATGCAGATTTTTTACTGCATGGGGGTCAGCACCCCTCACACCCACCCCACACTGTTCAAGGGTCAACTGTATTGTGATTCCTTGATAGCAGCAATGTTACTTAAAATAAGTCTATTTCTAAGGCTTAGAAATCTGTTAACAGTGTTTGTATTGGAATTTCTCATGTAAAATATTCTTTAAATACTATTTTTTCTGATTCCTCCTCTCATCGTTTTATTTCTGTAAGTTTCTCACCCACGAAGTTTACAAAAATAGTGTAGTGAGCACACGACATACCTGTGCTTCACTGATTTTACCTATTATTAACATTGCATTTGCCACATTTTTTTTCTTGAACCATTTGAGAGACAGCTGCAGCCATTATTACACACGACTAGATACGTGTTCAGCTTGTGTTTCCTAAGAACAAGGACGTTCTCGAGTATAAGTGCAATAGAATTTTTACTTCAGCTTATTTAACGCTGGCAGACTATGTGTTCATATTAATATTTCCTTATTTTTCTGTTAGTGAACTTTGTATCTTTTCCTCTCGATTCAGGACCCAGTCAGGATCACACGCTGCATTCAGTTGTTGATCTCTTTAGTCTCCTTTACTCTAGAACAGTTTCTCGGCCTTTTTGAGGGGGTAGTGTCCTTCGTAACTCGATATTTTTATTTTGTAGAATATCCCTTTATTTGGATTTGCCTGTCTCCTCATGGTTAGTTTCAGGAATTTTGGCAGGAACACTGCGTACTAGATAATTGTGTTCTTCTTTGGATCTGCTCTCGGGAGGCCTCTGATGTCATAAGTTTAACCTTATTGGTTACAACATCTGATCGTGTGGTTAAGGTGATGATACATTTCTTCCATTTTTGTTTGTTTGTTTTTATTGAATTTATTAGGGTGACATTGGTTCACAAAACCATACAAGTTTCAAGTATATAACTCAATAAAACATTACCTGCACGTTGCATCTTGTGCCCATTGCCACAAGCAGTGTCTCTTCCTCTCTCCATTTCTGCCCCCCTTCCTCCCTTTGCCCACCTCCATCCCCTTTCCCTCTGGCTGCCACCACACTGTTGTCTGTCTCAGTGTTATGTATGTATGTTTTTTGGTTAATTCCTTTACCTTCTTTCTTCTAGTCCCCCACCTGCCCTCCCTGCTAACAGCTGTTAGTCTGTTCCATATATCCATGCCTGTTTCTATTTTGTATATCAGTTTAGTTTGTGTGTTAGATTCCACATATAAGTGAGGTCATACGGTGTTTGTCTTTCTCTGACTGGCTTATTTCATTTAGCATAATAATCTCCAGGTCCATCCATGCTGTTGCAAAGGTAAGAGTTCCTTCTCTTTTTTATGGCTGAGTAGATTTCCATTGTGCAAATGTATCACAGCTTTTTTATCCACTCAGGTACTGATGAGCACTTGGGCTATTTTCACATCTACACTTAAAACAGTATACTTATCCCCTTTGTAAGTTGTGGGGATAATAATTTGATACTCTGTGATTTTAGCATCCATTAATCATGTTCAAATCATCTATTATAACGGTGATCGCAAAATGGTGATTTTTTGTAATTCTGTTATCCTTTCTACATTTATTGATTGGTTTTCATCCAAAAGAAGAGTTTCACCTCTCCCTTACTCTATTTAGTTATCATTTTAAACTCGTGGATTCATTTTTAAATCTACTGAGTTACCATACATTACTCTCATAAATCTGTTCCTGCTCAGATTATGCCAAATTTAGCCATGGGAGCCCTTGGGTATTATCTTTGAATTATCTGAAGACTTTCTTCTAATCACAGATCTGTGGAAGATAGGTTTGACTTAAAAATGCCCTTTTGATAGGGGAACTCAACAGTTAAGATTCTAGCTGTAGTTACAATTGGTAGGCTTGAGGGAATTAATGCATGTGCAAAGCTGTTGTTTCAGGAACTGGAATACATGGCCTATGACCTACATGACTCCAGGAGGTCGACAAGCAAATTAACCTTTGTGTTCCAGGGAGTCTGCAAGCAACCACTGAGATGGTATCTGAGCCACTGTGTTCCAGAAGGGGAATGTGAATGAAGCAAATAAAGAATTGTTGATCAGCAGATTAAGTACTAGGAAGGTGCAAAGGTTGCTGGGATTGGTTTGGAGTTCCCAGAGCTTCTAGAAATCTAGAGCTCAATAAAGGTGTTTCAAAAAAGAAAAAAAACCCAGCTATTTCTGGTCAAGATGGGGGCATAGGTAAACATGGCTCGCCTCCTCATATAACCACAGCAAAAATGACAACTAAATTACAAAACAGCTATAACCCAGAATTGTCAGAAAATCAAGCTATATGGAAGTTCAACAACCAAGGAATTAAAGAAGTCACATTCATCCAGATGGGTAGAAGGGGTGGAGGTGTGGAATGGGTGCTCCCACAACCCATGTTGGGTGGATAAAAATCAGGAGGGATACATTGGGGGCAAGGGATCCCAGCCCCACACCAGACCACCCAGCCCAAGTTTCCAGTACCAGAAAGATAAGTCCCCATAACTTCTAGCTCTAAAAACAAGGTGAGGTTAGGGTATCAGAAGAAACTGGGGGATTATCAGAGGTCTCCTCTTAAAGGGCCTACAATGGTCTTAGGACTTACACAGACTTGGAAAGGCATCAGTGGTGTATGAGGAGAAACTGAAATGTCGGGCATTAGGGCAAATGCAAAGGGACTGCTTCCTCCCAGACAAAACTCCAGAGGCCAGGCAGCAGCTATTGTCCCACACAGAACCACAGAGTGGTGACACCATAGCTGAGACTCCATCAACCTGGTTTACACGGGTTGTCCCACCCTGGAGATTATCTGAGCTCTGCCCCATCCAATTTATGGGTGCGCTTTTCTGCATTAGGCCACGCTACTAAGATAGGGAGTCAAAGCAGCTCTGCCTAATACATAGAAACAAAACAGGGAGGCTGCCAAAATGAGGAGACAAAGAAATAAGGCCCAAAGGAAAGAACAGATCAAAACTCCAGAAAAAGAACGACAGAAAATGGAAGTTTTCTGGTTATTAGGATGCTCAAGGAATTCATTGGGTACTGAAGCAGCATAAAAAGGACCCAGGCAGAAATGAAGGTTACACGAAGTGAAATCAATAAAAATCTACAGGGAAACAACAAGAGAGTGGATGAAGCTGAGAATGAAGTCAATGATTTGGAACATAAGGAAGAAGAACAACTAATCAGAACAAAAAGGAGAAAAAAAGAATCCAAAAATGAGGACAGAGTAAGGGGCCTCTGGGACAACTTCAGATGTATCAACATTTGAATCATAGGGTTGCTGGAAGAGGAGAAAGAGCAAGAAATTGAAAACTTACAAAAAAAGAAAAGAAAACTTACTTGAAAAAATAATGAAAGAAAGTTTCCCGAAGTTGGTGAAGGAAATAGACCTATAAGTTCAGGAAGCACAGAGAGTCCCAAACAATACGAATGCGAAGAAGACCACACCAAGACACATCATAACTAAAATGCCAAAGATTAAAGAGAGAATCTTAAAATCAGCAAGAGAAAAGCAGAGAGTTACCTACAAAGGAGTTCCCATAAGGCTGTCAGCTGATTTCTCAAAAGAAACTTTGCAGGCCAGAAGGGACTGGCACAAAGTATTCACAATGATGAAAAGCAAGGACCTACAACCTAGATTACTCTGTCCATCAAAGCTATCATTTAGATTTGAAGGGCAGATAAAAGGCTTCCCAGACAAGGTAAAGGAGTTTATCATCACCAAGCCATTATTATATGAAATGTTAAAGGGGCTTATTTAAAAAAAAGATCAAAACTACAAACATTAAAATATTAAAATAGCAATAAATTCACAACTATCAACAGCTGAATCTAAAAAAACAAACTAAGCAAACAAGCAAAACAGAAATAGAATCATAGATAAGGAGATCATTTGGAGGGTTATCAGTTGGGAGAGGGAAGGAGGAGAATGGGGGAAAAGATGCAGGGATTAAGAAGTACAGATGGGTAGGTACAGAATAGACGGGGTTGTTAAGAACAGTATAGGAAATGGAGTAGCCAGGGAACTTACATGCATGACCCATGGACATGAACTTGGTGGGAGGGTGGTGTTGCTGGAGGGAGTAGGGGGTATTGGGTGGAGGAGAGCTAAGGGGGAAAATTGAGACAACTTTATTAATAGTGTAGTCAGTGAAATATATTTTTAAAAAATACTAGGAAAAGAATCGCTGCTGGACTACAGCTATTGTCTTACTAACCTTTTCCCATACCTTTTACCTACCCTTTCTCCTTAGAAAAAGGTAGGCGTGGGATAAGATGTTGAGACGGTTTTTAGTGTACATAACCCACTGTCTTCTCAGATCCCTGGCATCTGAATAAAGTGCCCATAAAGATTCCTCGTCTCTATTTATTGGTTCTGGGAGTGACAGGCAGCACGAATGCCGACTTTCCTGGTTTCGTTTTCAAGTAACATTTCTTTAAGTCTGCAGGACCATTTTTCTTATTTACACTGTGGTTAAAATATAGCACACTTTTGTAGAGCCTGATAAGATTGTACCATTCAGTTGTGACCAAAATGACTTAAATGACTATTTCCCCGCGACTTCTTAGAAGGTGTTAGTTTTCCCTTCCTGTAGAGTAGGAGCTTACTTTAGATTTCTTCCAGTTGTAATTATTTCCTGTCCTTGGGGTCTGGGGACAGGGTGGAGGGCAGAGACATTTTAAGGTATGTTTCCTCTTGTCAGTTTAGGTATTAAGTCTACTGTTCGTAATGCTTTTACTAAAAAGGGACATGTAACAAAAGCAAGTGCAGTGTGGTTGATAGCACTTCTTCTGTAGAAATTGGTGGAAGGAGTGGTGGTACTGTGACTGAAACAAGCCTTGCTGAAATGCCTTGGAGGGAGGGGTCCCTGGGACTGATTTTAGAGGGAATTTTGTTTTTGAACATTTGACTTATTTTTCTTAAAAAGGTTTCTTACACTTCTTGTCTCTGTATTTAGAGAAATCTGTGCTAAACAACACCTGATTATTAAGGCTTTGAAATCTCTGGCTTTGAGCTTTGGGGAAGGATCTAGTTATGACCAATTAAACAATCCGAGCCCATTATAGACTTTCAAGTCTTACTGCTGTATTGAGGGCCTTCATACCATCATCAGAAGTAGGGTCTGGAGGCATTTGCTGGGAAGGTATCATTTAGAGCTCTGTGAAACTGTTGCCTGCCTTCACTGCCTTGTCTTTTGTTGTGTCATCGTGGTTGGAGATGACCTGTGTCACATGCCCTTGAAGGTATAGAAAGCATAGATATATCTAGTCCTCCCTCTGCTAGGGTTTTAATATTATAAGCTGAGAGGCTCCACAGAAAAGGGGAACATACAGAGGGTGCAGACAAAGGGAGGAGACACTGCTTTTTATTGCTTGAAGAAGACCCAAGCTTATGCCGACACCAGCCTGGAAAGAAGTGGCAAGGCGGCTAGGGGGAGCATAAACTGGAAACTGTAACAAACGGTGCTTGTGCAGCTGGATAACCATGTGCAGAATTATGTAATTGTCCCCTACCTCAGACCATTCATAAAGTTCATTCCTGGTAGATTAATTTAAATTTTAAAAGCAGAGTAGGCACCTAACATTATCTTAATTTAATGATGACCTTAATACATTGATGAAGAGTATCACCACTGCTTCTGGAATAGTAAAAACAATTCTTGCAAGAACACCATTTCATATGTAACTTCTCCATTTAATGCCATTTAAATAATATTTAACTTTATGAACTATCTGGGAAAGGGTTTTTTCCCCCTTAAAGTAGCCTGTTCTTAAAGAACCTCATCTATAGAATAATTGGCTCATTAGCTTGAACAAAAGCCGAGCTATCAGTATACTGAGGAGTTCATGTTTCAGCCTCCCAGTAGAGGGACCAGGCAAAGGAGTGACCCCTGTGTTTTTGAGGAGATAAGTAATTGGGCTGAAGAGCTCCTCTGCTCGTCTGCTGAGTGAAGGCTGACAGTCAGTCGCCAGTAACTGTGAACGTGAGGTGTGGCGGTGTGAGAGAAATGAGCTGTTTTCAGGCCTCAGGAGCCCCGTCAGACCAGAAAAGCAGCAGTGTCAACTGCTGTCTTAGTATCCCCAGGCCCTGAGCAAAACAAGGGAAGATCACAGTAAAAGCAGGATTCAGACATAATTTTCTGTCCTAATTGTGAAAAGTCCCAAATGTTTAATAATGTTGCAACATTAAAATGTATGAATTTGATATTCAAGTGTGTTCTATGCACTCAGTTTGTATTTAATGCTACTTAGTGTGATTTTCTTTTCTGATATTCTACTTGGTTGAGGGACTACCCATGAGCACGACTAAGCTTTTCCTCAGAAAACACTTCTGGGACCACTCGAATACGTGGACTTGTGAATACTCCATGATTCCAAAGCCCTGTGCTAAGGAATATAACTACAGTAATTTTAGCTTGTCAATTTAAGAGACGTGGTTAACTACCTGTCCCTGCTGCTGCAAATCTCAGTTTTGTATACATACAACTGCTAATGTTAAACAATAGAATTTCTAATTCTTACGTAGTTTACAGAAGGGATCTCTGTGAGCAAAAATTGCGTTGCAGTCAAATTTATATATTTTTAGTTTGGAATGTTTGTACTTTATGATGCTTTAATGTGTTATTATTTTTGTTTTATGTTGTTTTCCATTCTTACATTACTTTAGCTGTCAGTTCCAAAAAGATTATTTTATGCCATAATTACAGGTGCAGTTTTTACTTTATAATATAAATATATTATTTAATGACAATACAGTCATATATAATTAGTTCTGTTCTTTAGGTACTGGTAATTACTAGTTCAGTGTCATGGTGCAAGAGGTGTGAAATAGGCCTGGGGCTGTTCCCTGCTGCTCTGGGTCAGAAGGGGTGATGGAGCACAGCCTCAGCCACAGCTTGGGTCTAGGGACTCTTTCCTTCTAAGATGCACTGCTAGTGTTGGGCTTGTGTGTCTCAGCCTGCCTCAGATGTTTTTACTACTCACTGATTACTTGGTAAATGGGACCGAGTATACGTCAGTGAGAAAAGTTATGTGAAGGAAACTTTTCTTGTAATCAACATGAGTGAAAATTGGATACAATATTGAAATATTTATGGGTGAATTTATGTCTGTTTGCTGTATGATTTGTTGGTTGGTGAAAGAGGATGTGGGCAGGGGTTTTAGGTGAATTAAGGATGATTTTGAGTGGGTAGTTGTCGCAGCTGGGAAATGGGCACATGGGGCTCTTTTGTTGTATTCTCTAGTTTTATGTGTGTTTGAGATTTTTTTTAATAATGAAATTTAAAACATTGAATGGAAGATCATGAAATTAGTAATGCTCCCTTTTTCAATTGGTGCGGGGGGGTGGGGTGGGGGGGGCTCCTTGAGATAATTAAACTCTGATGCCCTAAGGCATCCACTGTGAATAATACTTCTCTTGCATGCATCTAGAATGGTGTTAATTATGTACCACTCTTGCAAGACTTGAGAAGGAAGTAGGGTTTTTTTTAATGTTTTGTGGTTCCTAGTGAGGAACGTTGAAAGGCTGGTTGAAAGTATAGAAATATCTGGTTGAGAGTATAGAAATATATGATTGAGTCAACATTGTATTGTTTTGTAACTTGATGTTTCTTTGCTTTTTAAATAGAAGTTTCAAATTTCCGTTTTTGGACATGGTCAGAATACCGTGGTGTTAACATGTTAACCCAGTACTAAAACTTTTTGAAATGTGGTTTTCTTTTCTATTAGGTACAGTCTGAAAATACAGCCCGTTGAGAGAATGCACCTGGCAGTAGTGGCCTGTGGTGAAAGACTGGAAGAAACTGTAACCATGTTGAAGTCAGCGATCATTTTCAGTATCAAACCTCTTCAGTTCCATATTTTTGCTGAAGATCAACTACATGGTAGCTTTAAAGGCATAGTAAGTATTTGAGACTTAAGTCTGTAGAGTTGAATATTTAATGGCATGCTATAATAGACTGGTTTTATTCCTTCACTGAACAAAAACATTTATTCTGTAACTCTGGCCTTGTAGAGAAGGGACTGTTCCCTGCTCCCACTTCTGTCTAAGTTCAAGATCCAGGCTGTAAAGATGAAGGTTTGTTTTTGAAGGGAATAGGCTACTTAAAGTTTTTGCCAATCATGGAGGTTTAAATTTACTGACTGTAGTTCTAGGGTGTTTGCCTGAGAAGTCCTGTGATTTAATTCTGCACCTATCCTTGGCATGCGAGTGCCTCATTCAGAGTGTACACAAAAGTTTGAATTCGGTTTTGAGGAAACTCTTGATTGACAATATGGAAGGAAGAGGCTTCTTGCTCTGATAAAAATTTTATTTTGGTTTTAGATTAGTTTTAATCAATTTGGCTATAATGTCAGAAAACTCCAAATAACAATGGCATAAACAAAATAGAAATTTATTTTCTCTCACATAAAAGTAGGCAGTCTGCAGTATACGGTGGCTCCACTTCCTCATGAAATCTGACTTCTCTCTTGTGGCTGAGCCTTCTTTAACTTAAGGCTTCTTCCTCATGACCCAAGATAGCTACTGAAGCTCCAGCTATCACCTTCATATCCTAGTCAGCGCGAGGGAGGAAGCAGTGAAGAGGGCAGTCCTCTCTTTTCCTGTAAGGACACTTCTCAGAATTTGCACAGGACATTCCTGCCAATATTTCATTGGCCTGAACTTATTAATGTGACCATACCCAGCTGTTAGTGAGGACTGAGAACATATTCTTTAATTGTGGCAGCCATGTAACTTCCTTACAACAACAACAGATTATACTGTGCAGGAAGAGAACAGAATGAAAGGAGGGAGAACATGAGAAAAAGAAAATTCACCTGAAATCTTACGCCTTGTGCTCTGAGATGGTGGTAAAGAAGATGATAATGAATCTCTCTCCCCTCCCCGCAGCTACACTAAATTAAACTTTCAGGCTGATGTGGATTTTTATGGTTGGTCTAAACATGTAGAAGCATGTATTTGTTTTTCTTTAAATTAAATTAGTTCATTTTGCACATTGAGTGAGAAAATACTACTTGTGATCTCATGCATTTTAGTTTTCTGCCAAAATCTTTGTTCCAAGAACTATAAACTTTTATTTACTGTTTTAAAATATTTCTAGTAGCTATATGAGGGGGGACCCACAAAGAGACTCTGGAATTATCCTCTGGAGGGTAAGCGCCTTGTAGTATATGTTTCCCCTGCTAGGTGAGTGTTCTAGGAACCCATCTGTATCAGTGTACCAGCTGGCGTTGTTGTGAGAGGCTGCATTCAGCCTCGGTGAACTTTTTTTGAAGTCTCTTTCAACACGTTTGCCCATTTCATGATGGGTGATTTACGAGCTTACCTGCCAACACCGCTCTGAGTGTTCAGCAGTTTTTGACCAAAAAAATGCTATGACCCCCATGCCCCACCCTCTCTATTCACCTGATCTTGCCCCGAGTGACTTCTTTTGTTTTCCTGGATGAAAAAAGTTTTCAAAGGGAAATGTTTTGCCTATGAGGAGGAGGTGAAACAAAACACAGCAGAAACACCAAAGGATCAAAATTGAGGAGTTCAAAAACTGTTCAGAGCCATGAAAAAAACATCTCATAGTTGTGTCACATCAAATGGAGAGGACTTTGAAGGTGACTGAAGTTTAAACATGTAAGAATAAACACAGTTTTTCATAAATAAGTTTCAGTTTCTTTTTGGGTCCCCCCTTGTATTTTCAATATGAGATTTTGTGATCTTGATCTCTATCTGGATTGCTTTCTAAAATGTTAACTGAGGAGTTAATCTAATCCTAACAGTTCACAGAATAGATTGCTACCAACTGTGGAAACCTTTGAAATTGCAATAAAAAAGTAAAATAAATTTATTGTTTCATTTTATTTATTTATTTTAAAAGATTTTATTATATTTCAGGGAGGGAAAGAGAGGGAGAAAGAGAAGGAGAGAAACATCAATTAACGAGGCTTAGTTTTGGAGGCCACCAGCCAGGGACCTGGCCAGCAACCCAGGCATGTGCCCTGACCAGGAATCAAACTGGCGACCTTCTGGTTGGCAGGCCCGTGCTCAGTCCACTGAGCCCCACCAGCCAGAGATACTGCTTCATTTTATGTGCAGCCTCTTTATTGTGTTCAGATCTGGCTGAGTTATTGCCTGTGTAATACTATTATTTTAAATTTAATTATCATAGTCAACTCTGAGAAAGGTTTTGCTTTTGATGAAAGGTATCAAATATTTTGTGGAATATGTTTTTACTGCAGAAAGGAAGACTAAATATTAGAATGTTAAAGGAAAATGACTAAGATTTTATCTTGAAGTTGGTATTGAGAGGATCCATATAGGTTGCTCGGGGAAAATGAAATGCTAGTGTTTTTAACTGATTAACAGAGACATCAAAGTAAAGTGTTAAAAGCAGGGGTACTCCCTTAAACTATGTTGGAAGGCATTGTTTTAAAAATTCCTTGAACACAGTCATCATTCAAAAAGAACATCTTTAGCCTGTTACATAATCTACTTGTTTTGGGACCCTCCTAATTTTGAATGCTTTGTAGGAGATTTGAATCAACAATTCTGTTGAAGCAGCAATAATAGGTAATACTTAAACTAAATTTGAAACAATTCAGTGTCTTGAAATGCATTCAGGTTGCTAAAGAGTAAACGTGTTTATTACAGATTTTCAGATGTTTTGCTTTTTGTAATTTTTTAGAAGTTGGCATTAGATATGTATTTATCAGAGTATTTTATTATCAGTAATACCTATGCATATTAAAGGCACAGACAGATATTTTCTAATCAATTTCACATAGGTCTGATTTTCAATATGAACATTGTCTATTATATCATACATGTTACGGTAATAAAATGAGCACTTAATTTTTCAGTTAGGGATTGAGAAGAGTTATATATATCAGGTAAAATTCAGTGAGATAAACAACTTGCAAGGCTCTTTCAACTTTCTGATTTTGTGATTGATTTCCTTAAAACTTTTATTGTGCCTTTGTGGTAGAATCTTTCTAGCATATTACTATGATTTTAAGATTTTAAATGAAAACAAAATGGTGAGAGAAGAGATTCTGACTTTCTCTTAACTGTATACAACACAAAATGTATATCTTAATTTTTAACTTTTAAAAATAATCTGTTGGTGTATGATTTTACAGAGAAAATTGAAAGTAAAATCTAAACTGACTTATTTTTTAATATTTTTTAGCTTGATAGCTGGTCATTTCTACATACATTTAATTATTCATTATACCCAATAACTTTTCCAAGTGAAAATGCAGCAGAGTGGAAAAAACTCTTTAAACCCTGTGCTTCCCAGAGATTATTCTTACCGGTAAGTTTTTTCCCCAGTGGGTTTTGGGTTTTTTTTGACTCTTGCTTTTACACATGAGTTAATAAAGAGTTGCATTTAAATCATTAAGTAAGCACAGGTATGCTTTTCCCTTTGAACGTAAGGGAAAAAATACCTTCCCATAGAACAAATAAAAGCTACAATAAACACCTGTGTTAAAGTGAAAAATGTGAGTAATTTCTATTGAAGTACCATTTCTTACACTTTAATGTATCCAGTGCTATAAACTGTTATATCTCTAAGAAAAAATAGAGGTCGTCAGATTTAATAGAGCTAAGTTGGTTGCCAGCAGAAATGCTGTGATAGTATCATTTTCAAATGGCAGACTTCGTTTATAATTTGGGAAATGAAGTAGATTGCATCATTAGGTACCCCTTTTTGTTACCTTTTCTAACTAATATTTTAACCCACCAAAAATTTAAGGCATGTGACCTCAAAGGGACAGGGGAGCCATTTATTCAGTTGGGCTGTTCTTTGGTGTTCTCTGGTGGTGATAAACCCTGATTATTATTTTTTTAATCTAAAAGTATCCAGAAGGAAGGTTACCTGTTTCATTTTGAATTGAACAGTTTTAAAACTCACAGTAGTTAAATTAGGACCACTACGTGGTCTAAAATAGCTACAGCAGTAAAAATGCTAAATTTAAAGAAGCTTACAAGTTTCTTGAAAGTATATGGATTATGGGGAAGAAACTTTAGTTACTTTTTAGTATTAATTGGATTAAGGCAAGTCTTAGCATATTAAAAATATAGTTTACTGAATTCACAATGTCAGTAAGATTTAAAGTTAAGTTATAATTTTGATTACTGAGTCTCCTAATTAGTATCTTCGTTGCTAGGCATAAAAAAGTGGGCCCTACGATCTTTTTCACTTTCCACTTCCAATGTAAGGAGCACACAAATAAGGGATTAAGATAGGAAAAAAAACCCTAAGAAGTTTTAGATACTTCTAATATGTAGGCTTTATAAGTTAAAACATTTTTTATGCTGAATTATTGAAGTGTTACATTCATTTAATAATTTGAGTGCCTATTTTTTTGCCAAACATCTGTGATAAAGTGCTGGATATGTAGGACTGAATAGAGCGGAAGGTTTCTTGTTTTCATTGTTTCTTGTCTGATGTGGGAGAGACATTAAACAAACACAATGTGGCATTAAGTAAACACAAATATGTTATTAAAAATATGGTGAAAGAAGCATGAGATTACTGCTACTCCATTCTTCATTATAGACAAGTTTAATTTTTTTATTAATTACGGTTGACATCCAGTGTTATATTAGTTTCAGGCATATAGCCCCACGATTGCATGTTTATATAACTTATGATGCAGTCATCCCGATAAATCTAGTATCTGTCTGACACTGTACCTAGTTACTACAGCAGTGTTGGTGATATTCCCTGTGCTGCACGGTACCTCCCCATGACTGTTCTATAACTGCCCATTTGTTCTTCAGAATCACTTCTCCGCTTTTACCCATCCCCCAGCTCCTTCCCATCTGGCAGCCGTCAAAATGTTATCTGTGCCTGTAAGTCTGTTTCTGTTCTGCTTTTTTATTTGATACTTTAGATTTTACATGTAAGTGAAATCATCTGGCATTTGTCTTTGTCTCTGTGACTTATTTCACTTACCATAACACCCTTTAGGTCCATCCATGTTGTTGCAAATGGCAAGATTTCATTCTTTTTTATGGCTGAATCATATTCCATTGTATATATGTACCACTTCTTCTTTATCCATTCATCTGTTGGTGGACACTTACAAGTTTAAGTTTTGATGTTACAAGACTTGCCAGATCATTTAATGATGTAATCTGGTTGAATTCCTAAGTGGATTTTGAAATACTAAAAATACTTGAAACCTGTCAAATTATCCTCATACCTTACTGTTACTTATGCATCTTTTAAGTTGATGCTTTATTTTTCTAAGTGATAGACTTGTTTTTTTACAGAGTTTTCTCTTCCTTTAAAAATGAATGGATGGAAAGAACTAACGCACAGGGTGGCACTGCATCCAGCCCTCCGCCGTGTTTTATCCAGCCCAGCACCTTGTTTCTATTCGGCGGGCAGTGCTGAGCTCTCGCTTAACTAATTAAGGAGTAGTTATGTTCATACAGTCCTAAAATTACATTTGGCCCTTTGAAGGCAACCGCGAGGCTGGTGTGGCCCCCGGTGAACATGAGTTTGACACCCCTGGACTAATGTAAGCTCTGCCAACTTCTTCCCCCAAAAGGAACCACAGAAAAATACTGATGTGGTTATTATTTAACATTATGTCTGATGTCCAGTTGGCAGGGGCTCCAACAGTGAACTTGGATCTTTATGCAGTGTCTTCCTAGTCTGCAACAATACAGAATCTATAGGCACACATTGTATCATGTTACAGAAGCAGAGTATCGATATAAAAACAATTGCCCTCATTTTCCTCTTTCCAAAAGAGAGAGGGGTTTTAATTGAGGCTTTAAACAGTGAACCTTCCCTATTCAGTGCTGCAGTCAACCATCAGGGTTTTTTCAGTCTGATATTAAATCAGCTCGTGGGGGGAATTGGGTGGTTTCAGCCTCCCAACTGCTCATTAAGGTAATTGCTTAACTTTAGCCGTAGGAGGAGGTAGCATCTTTGAAGAGGAGCAGAATCAACATCCAGCTCTTACTCTCATATTTTTAACTAAAAAGGTTTAGGTTAAAGTAATTATTGAGTCTTACCAATACACTGGGGTAGGCAATAAATTTGCACGAGTCAGATTCTGAAGTTCGTAGGTAAGGCAGAAATTAAAGAAAATTACCTTTGAAAAGCCCTGTAGAAGACAGGCTGGAGATTGAACATCTCTCAGAAAGTAACAGCGCCACAGTCTGTCTTCCAGGACAAGTCTTGTCTTCACTCTTGCTGCGTGTGCACATTTTCTTTGATTTGTTGGGCGGATAGTCAGCTCATGAGTAAGAGTATGGACTTGAGCTAGGTAGTCTGGGTTCCAGTTTTCACTCTACCATTTACTAGTTGGGGCCAAAATGACGTAAAGGCACCAGCCATTAGTGGTACAAGCCAAGGGAACAAGTTCAGAAGATCTTCACTTGTATTGGTTTATTTCTTTATCTATCTCAAGAAATTAAGAATTGAGATAGAAATTCACCTAAGTTAAGGTTTTTTCATTAAAATTTTCTCCCTAATCTCAGAATATTGCTTTTATTTTATTCTTATTGTTAGAGTTTTTGTTCTGATTTGTTTTTATAGCTTTTCTTCTCTAAAAGTTAATATAAAGATGAACATAATACATATATGCTGTAAAAATGACAGATTGAGGAAAAATTACTTTAAAAAGTTCATGTAAATTAGCTTATCTCTTGGGTATTTCTCTGTAATTAAAGCCTCGTGTATATTTTGTATTAAATAAATAGAATTATAGTTAATGATTCACATCTCTCTCCTCACAGTTAATCCTGAAAGAAGTTGACTCACTTTTGTATGTCGACACCGATATCCTGTTTTTGCGGCCCGTCGATGACATTTGGTCTTTACTGAAGGAATTTAATTCCACACAAATTGCTGCGATGGCGCCAGAGCACGAAGAGCCTCGCATAGGGTGGTATAACCGCTTTGCCAGGCATCCGTACTACGGGAAAACTGGAGTGAACTCTGGCGTGATGCTGATGAACATGACCAGAATGAGAAGGAAGCATTTCAAGGTAAGTCACTGAGAGAGGTAGTTGGTTGACATTACTTTATTTTCCCTCCACATTGGTTTCTGATTTAATGTCGCCTTATTAAAAACTAGGTTGAACGATTCAGAATTTTTCCATTTATGTGAAGTATTTGAAGAAATGTGTGTTCTTAGTGTTCTGTTTACTAGAGCATGACAGTAGCTCAGGCCAGCTGGCGTTACAACGAAGTGAAATAGTGCACTGTAGGGAACATCATCTTCCTAGACTGTCATTCCAGGCAGGAGTTGTCATCTGTGGTTAATGCGGCCATAGACTTGAGTCTGAAGTATGGTGCATCTTGTGGGCACACACAGAGTGGTGGTTAAGAGTGTAAGACTCTGGATCCTGCTGGCTTGGTTCAAACTCTAGGACCTTGGGTAAGTTTGAACGTCTGTGGGCTTTAGTTTTCTCATCTGTGAAATGAGGATGATAAGGTAACAGTACCTATGTCATAAGTGTTTGTGAGGACGAATTAGCTCAGTGAGTAACACGTAGTAAATGTACAGAGCATGGTACATAGTAAGCACTCCAGTGTTAGCTAAAAACAGTGACTTTTGAAACACCCATGTAGACTTACTGTTTCTCCCTTTGCATCTAGTTAGGACTAAAGTAAACATTAAGAGATATTGTTATACATGATATGCATATATACAAGGTCTGTCCACAAAAAGTCCAGCCATTGTTAATATATTGTGCGACATCAGTGTAACCTGGCAGTCAAGGACAGTGGACTGGAATGTGCATGCGTGAACAATGATGACTTCACTGTACTAGTCAGTGGGGGTGGTAGACACTGTTGAATGAGCATGTGTACTGTGTGGCCATCACATTCAAAGTGACTGAGTGTGTAGAGCACGGATCTGCATAAAATTTTGCATTAAGCTTGAACTTTCCTCCAGGAAAACTATTCATATGATTGAAAAGGCTATAGCTATGGACAGCTGGTGACTGGCAGCTTCATCACAACAGTGCATTCTGCTCATGCATCACTTCTGGTGCAGAGTGTTTTGGTGAAACATGAAATCACCCAGGTGACTCAGCCCCCATGTAATGCAGATTTGGAGCCCTGTGACTTTGGGCTTTTCCAAAAACAAATCACCTTTGAAAGGGAAGAGATTTCAGACCTTTGAAGAGATTCAGGAAAATATGAGGGGACAGCTGATGGTGATTGGGAGAAGTATGTGAGGTCCCAAGGTGCCTACTTTGAAGGGGACTGAGGTGTCCTTGTCCTATGTACAGTGTTTCTTGTATCTTGTATCTTCTTCAATAAGTGTCTCTATTTTCACATTACATGGCTGCATACCTTCTGGACAGACCTTGTGTGTGTGTGTGTGTGTGTGTGTGTGTGTGTATCAGATAGTTTTCTTACGGCTCTGGTGGAACAGAATTTACACTGCTGTTTATTACTCCTTTTTACATGTGTGATTTAAATCTTGCCTCGTTTGGAGCTGTTCCTCTTTGGTATGGGCAGCAGTAATGCTTGTCACTGTCACCACCCACATCCTGACATTTCAGCCTGAGGACAGACCGTTTATACCCATCCCTCTTATTTTCTGTAAACCTAGTAAATCTAACTTTTTTTTTGATAAAGCTTTTCCATTTTCTGAACCTTTCTGAAAACTTGATTTCATTTTGCCTCTGTCTCCCACAGTTGAATGCATTAATGAGGCTGGAATGATCTGTGTTCTTGCTTAATAGTGAACATCTTTCTTCAGTTACCCACTTGTTAATATATCTTGAGTTTTGAAATTTCACGTACTGTGAATTTACTAAAATAAGGTGTAAAACTGAGTTTTTTCCCCTTTTCTATGCACAGTAATAGTATACCAGAAGATGGTGCTATAAGATTATCTGCTAAGGAATAATGTGTCTTCTCAGTAACCCTTCACTTGAAATTCACAGAATATGAGAAACTTTGTGTTGCAAAGAACCTTAGAGATAATTTAGTGTAACACCATTGTTCAATTTAAAAAAACCTCTAAGTGCAGCTGTGTAGTTCAAATCTATGATTGTGTTTACTTACTTCAGTGTCATTCTTAAATATTTTAATAGTTTCTCCCCTTTTTTCTTTTGGTCTGTGACATGTTCTAAACCATCTGGAGATGTAGATATGGAACTTAAAATAATTTTTAAACTTTCAAACTTTTGCTTTCTTCTGTGCATTAATGACTTAATGAAGAAAACTATGAGAGGCATGATTGTATATTAATTCAGTAGGTACAGTTTGCTTTATACCTGCTGTCTCCTATGTTCCAGACAACCCTCTACTTGCTCACTGGGAACAGTGCAAATTGGCTTAGTTTTCAAATGTTGTTACAGTTATGATTTCTGAGATGCTTCCACGAAATTTGTTGAGTTTTTAATTCCTTTTTCATAATCTTTCTTTGTTTTCCTGATTGCTTTGCAGGCTATACCTGTAGCAAACATTGCGTTTGTTTTTTTCCTGACTTTACAACTTCGGGCACAGATCTTAAATTTTAGAGCTCTAGTGATTTCTAACTGAATTACTTGCAATAACTTTCCAAACTATTTCATACAGATCCATGAATGTTGTCCCATAGTTCTTATCACATGAAGAGTTGTAAGATTACTACTCATCTAGGATAATGACCGTGTTTTAAATTCTTACTGCTTTGCTGTCTCCCAGTTTGTACCATTCATGACTGTTCACTTCTAACTTGATGTATTATAGTTATATATTAAAAGTAGTAAAGATTCTGCTCCGGCCAGTGTGGCTCAGTTGGTTGGAGTGTTGTCGTGTGGACCAAAAGGTCACAGGTTCTGTTCCCAGTCAGGGCACGTGCCCAGGTTGTGGGTTCAGTCTCTGCTTGGGGTGTGTATGGGGAGCAGCCAGTCAGTGTTTCTCTCTCCAGTGATGTTTCCCCCTCTGTCTCCCTCCCTTCCCCCCTCTCTAAAATAAATTTTAAAAAGTAGTAAAAATTCTACCTTTTTATTCTGTCTTCATTATAATGCCTGATAGACAATGAAATAACTGGTTAAACTAGTGCTTTGTATTTTGTGTTACTGTATGTGCAGTATTGAATCCCTGTTAGGGTATTTCTTAACCTTTTTCTCTTTATTAGAGAAAAAACAAAGAATATAAATAAGGCATCTTGAGAATCCTTTCCTTTTATGTTTACTGTACCCACTCATGTCCTGCCGTATATTACTTTGCAGAGTACTTTTTGTCATTTTTCTCTACCTGTTGAGAACAGGAAGTGACTTTTGTTCAACTTTGTATTCTCAATATTTAGTATGGAGCCTGGAATAAAATGGCAGCTCAATAGATATCACCGCAAAAGACAGAGGAAAGTTTTAGAAACCAGGACTTCAGTAAATTATTGAAAACTTTGGGAAAGAGAACACTTACCATGGGGTGGACATGGTAGTTGTGTTTACGTATTTGAAAGGTGCATGCAGCAGCGCACTTTTATGGGTTTATATGCACTGCACCTTACGAGGACGAGTATCAACGGGTGTCTTACCAAAGGGGTAGAATTTTCAGAGCTTAGTGGAGTAGCTAACCTTTGGGAATTGATGAGTTTGTTTCTAGTGTTGTTGGAACATAATATGAACAGCCGCCTGTCATTTTTATGTTTGTAAGGTAGACTGGTAGTGATAATGAGCCTATATGTTTTCAAAAGATACATAATTCTAAAAATGAAGTGAATTGATCTTAATATAACACATGTGCATGTTGGTAGGTTTGCTAAAATTAGTAAATTAGAATTATGTATGGGGTGGGTTAAAGAAGGTATACAGTTCAATTAGAAAATAATACAATAATAAATAATAACATGAATAAATTCTTTTGTGTATTTACAACTGCCAAACCTCTCTGTTTTTTTAAATTACAAGACTAAATCTTACTTATAAAAATTTATATAATTCGTTGTATGTAAACTTAAAAAACATTGCATTGTATATAGAGTTCCCCCATTACACACCACTCTCCCCAGCTTCATTTCTTTGCCCAAATGACGTTCAGACCGTTTAAAAACTCTAACTTGCAACTCATACACATGCACATTAGCACTTATATACAGGGTCCTTTTATACATCCTTCCCTTGCTTTTTGTTTTTACTTAGTAAATACATAATTGTTTGCTTTCTGTCAGTACACATAGTCTGTCACATTTGTGGTGTATGTATGGTACTGTGGAGAATGGGTAGTTTGGTTTTATTGTTTGTGTGTACTAGTGTGAACGTGAAGTTCTATGGCTGAAAAATATCTCATTTTAATTTGTATTTTTCTGACTCTGCTACCAGTATAAAAATCTTTTAATGCAATTTTTAGCCATTTCTTTTTCCTCCTTTATGAATGGCTCTTTGTCCATAACCTTCAACTCTTTCTATACTTGATTGTTTTTCTAGTTCTGTTGACTCAAACTCCTTTCATATATAATGGCTTTACCCTAAACTCATTTCTCATTTTCATTGATTGTCTTGGATATTCTAGGTTACATCAAGAGCAAATAATGCGAGTGTTGTTGCTTCCTGTCCAGTATTTTTCGAGTGGGGTTTTTTTTTCAGTCGTAAAGGTTTTTTCCCCCCTTTGATTTTCACCCCTCAAGACTACATTGGACCTTGTATTTATTGATTTTTCTTTGAATAGATATATTTATGTGTGTGTGTGTATAAATCTGCCTGCCTGTCTGTCTGTGTACATGCGAAGAGATTGGGCCCAGTGAGGACTTGAACATGGCATGGTACAGCGGTCCGCCAGTCCTGTGTGTTAACCGTGTTGCTGGTCTTTGTCCTTGTGCAATTCATGTTTTCCTTCGCAGATTCTAAGAACATTCTGTTCACCTCTTCAGTGACTTATTTCAGAGTCATCCTTTCAATAAAGTATTTTCTTATTTCCTTAAGTCAAACTAGTTGCAATCATTTTCCAGGTTTTGGGGGAAGAGAGACTTTTGATTATTTTATAATTACTGTGATTACTACATTCTGACATACTTCACACAAAGGTAGTATAATTATAGCAGATCAAATTTAGTTTATTTTTTTCTTTATTTGTATGTATTGCAAAATGATCACCACAATAAGTCCAGTTAACATTCATCACCGTACACGGTTACAATTTTTTCCATCTGATGAGAACTTGATAAGCTCCATTTTCCTAGCTACTTTCAAATATGCACTTCCATATTATTAAATATAGTCATCATGATGTACATTGCAGCCCCACGACTTACTCGTTTTGTGACGGGAAATGTGTACCTTTGGCTCCCATTTTGCCCATCTCCTACGCTCCTCCTCGGGCAGCCACCAATCTTTTCTGTATTCATGAGCTTTTTATTTTAATTTTGTTTTTTAGATTTCACAAGTAATTGAGAGTGTACCATATTTATCTTTTCCTGTCTTATTTCACTTGGCATAATGCCCTAAAATTCTATCCATGTCGTTTCTTTTTTTTTTAATTATTTGATTGTTGTTCAATAACAGTTGTCTGCATTTCCCCCCCACCACTCCTCCCCACCCCAGCCAAACCCACCTCCCTTCCTTGCTTCCACCCCCACCCCCACCCCCTTGGTCTTGTCCATGTGC
The DNA here is from genome assembly GCA_007922815.1 of Macrotus californicus. Classification (NCBI taxonomy): domain Eukaryota; kingdom Metazoa; phylum Chordata; class Mammalia; order Chiroptera; family Phyllostomidae; genus Macrotus; species Macrotus californicus. The sequence continues at coordinate 35,978 of VMDR010006329.1, forward strand.
CCTTTATGGAGGTTCCCGAAAACCCTTCCCCCCATCAACCCCTTCTCCCTCCCCTCTGGTTCCTGTCAGATTGTTCTTAATTTCAATGTCTCTGGTTATAAGATCAAATTTAGTTTAAATGTGTATTTTCTTTTAAAGGAATTCTAGCTTTTCTTTTTTTCTTCAAGGGTAGATTGTTTATACCTACATTGAGTTTATCGTGTATCCTAGTATAGCTATAACAATGTTTTTCAAACTTTGGAGGAGGATTGATTTCTTATTTATGCATTTATTTAATTTTAGAGACAAAGGAGGGGGAGGAAGAAAGAAAGGGAGAGAAACATCGATGTGAGACAGAAACTTCAATCAGTTGCCTCTTGTTCTTGCCCCGATCAGGGACTGAACCCACAACCTGGGCATGTGCCCTGACCGGGAATAGAACTGGCGACCTTTTGGTCCATGGGACAACTCCCAATTCACTAAGCCACACCAAGAAAGGCATTTTTTTTTTTTTTTAATTTACAATCTGTCATGTGCCAATACTTATCTAGAAGTGATGTAAATAAGTTACTAGAAAAATACTAGATTAAATAGACATAAAATTGTTCTGTTAAATTGCTATAAAAGTGTTTAAGCCTTTCTGTTAATTTCTGTACTTAGCCTTGTAGAGGGCATAAAAAATTCACCAATTGGCATGCTGCACGCTGCACTTTGAAGAACACTGGTTTAAGTCTGGAGAGTTTAAGAGATTCAAAGAGGTATAAGAAGCATACTGTTCAGCTCCATCTTTTCACACTGCAAGTTCATATGGTCCAGAGACCTCTTTCAATGCTGTTGTTTACTTAGGTATTTAACTGTGTTTTAAAATAATCTATGAGGCTGAAAAGGCAACTGGTGAAATTCAGTATCTTTTTTTTTTTTTAAATTCTCACCTGAGGACATATTTACTGATTTTAGAGAGGAAGATGGGGAGAGTGGGAAGGGGAGGGAGAGAGAAACAAATAGTAACACTGATGTGAGAAAGAAGCATCAGTACATATGCACCCTGACCGGACACGGAACCCACAGCCTAGGTACGTGCTCTGACTAGGGATTGAACCCGGAACCCTTTGGTGTGCAGGACGATGCTACAACCAACCGAGCCGCCTGACCAGGGCCAGCACCGCTTTTTGATAATATCAGTTTTGAATGATCTCTCTGAAATGCCATTATAAAAGATTAGCAGACCAGTCTAAGAATAGTGGTAAAAGCTAACTGTGTGTGTGTCAGGTACTGTTACAAGTACTTTTTAATTGTGTAGTAACATTTAATCCTCAATAACTCTGTGACATAGACAAAGACAGGTACTTTGTCTAGACGTGCGACATAGATACTAAAATGCTCTGCATTTTAAGATGCGGTCACAGCCGTAAGACTTAGCGCCTACTTTCCATTTCTTTCCCAACTTTGTTCGTGTTACCACTTTTACATGCAGCTTCAGATAGCTTCTTTTGTCTTCCCCTCTCCAGCTGGGCAGCCTTACTCCCATGGAGGGTTAATTAGAGTCTCTGGATTTCATAACTAAAGGAGTTTGTATTTACTCTTGTCGCTCGGTACTGATTGCTAAGGAAAGACCAGGGAACTGTCATTCTGCTGCCACTTGGAAGCCTGAGGGTCTTCTCACTGTGTTTGCCGACAGAACGACATGACAGCTGTGCGGCTGCGATGGGGAGATATCCTGATGCCGCTGCTCAAGAAGTACAAACTGAATATCACGTGGGGCGATCAGGATCTGTTGAACATCATATTTTTTCATAATCCAGGTACCCATTTTAATTTCTTTAATTCTTTGCATTGGTAAGAAAAAATGATAATATTTAGTCAAAATGAAACACATTTATTTGATTTTGGCTTATAAATGATTATCACTATGTTAAAGACAATAAGACTTTTCTTGAATATTGATTTATTAGGAAGAGATCTAAATGCTAAACCTATTTTAATTTACTATTTAAAATTTTATTCTGTAATGTTTGTATTTTTAAACTAAAATTTTTGCAAAACATGAATTCTGATGGAATTATGATTGTCGTTTGCTGCATTGTTTTGTCTTTCTTCCCATAGAAAGCCTTTTTGTTTTTCCGTGTCAATGGAATTATCGGCCAGACCATTGTATATATGGAAGTAATTGCCTAGAAGCCGAAGAAGAAGGCATCTCTGTTCTTCATGGGAACAGAGGTGTTTACCATGATGATAAGCAACCAGCATTCAGAGCTGTTTATGAAGCACTGAGAAATGTAAGCCTTTTTAAACAGTCTTTACATGGAAATACTTGGCAGCTTACAGAGAGCTGTGAGAATAGTACAAGGAATTTCCATGTCCTGTGCTGCTGGAAGTGGGTGTGTTGCTCACAGTTTACCCTGTTCGCTGTATCGTTGGTTCTCTGTGTAATACTTTCTTTCTGAGCCACCTACCTGTGAGTCGAATACCTCCTGTGTTTTTACCCCTAACAGCTTGCGTGTTTTCACTAAGAAGAACGTTTTCTTATTACCCCCAGTACAGATATCAGACTCAGGAAATTTAGTATTGATACAGTACTTCACCGTCCATGTGGCTTTACTCTTCTTTGATCTAGAACAGTTTCTCATCTTTCTTCGTCTTTTATGGCGTTGGCATTTTGGGGAGAATAGGACCCCTTGACCCCTTTTATTATTAGAATGTTCTTCATATCGGCTTGTGTGATGTTTTCTTATGTTTAGGTTCAGGGTATGCCCTTGTGGCCAGCATACTATTTAAGTGAATTTGTGCCCTTCTTAGGATATCCCAGTCACACTCACCTCCGTGTGCTTACCTCTCATCGATGACATTGGTTTTAGTCACTCAGTCAAAATGTTCAGTTTATCCATTGTACAGTTGTTTTTTCTCTTGTAAACAGTTTGCGGGGAGACTCTTTTAAGCCATACAAATGCCCTCCTCATCACAATGTCCACGGTCGGGTCAGAGTCCGCCATTGCAAGTCTTCACTGTGGTAGTTGCAGATGGGTGAGTGTCCAGCTCTGGCACTCCTTCCATACACAGCTCTGGCACTGTGCGCTCCCTCCCTTTTCGCCCAGTTATTGATCTATACATTGTTAGTGTGGAATCAGAATGTATTTTTTCTGATGATTTATGATATGTTATTCCCTTTTATTTATGTTCCAAATTTGGCCATTGGGAGCCCCTTTTGGCTACCGCCTTATGTGCCCTTTTGACATGTTCTCATCATTATTCTGAGTAATTCATTACTTGTCTCAACGTATTATTCCAGGCTTATCTTGATATGCCTTCCCTACTGTAGCCCTGAGATTAACGATATGACAAGGAGCCTTGTCTTTTTGGTGAGCTCCGGGTGCTAGGTGTGCTTATTGCTATACGGGTGTCCTTACTTCTTAGCCCTTCAGTAACAGAGCTAGGGGGTAGAAACATACACTCTTACAGTAATGCACCCGCACCAGTGCTCCTAGTTCTGCTCCCCCAAGGCCCTTCCTGGCCATGTTCTATTCTGTATGTCCTTCTATCGTTAGAATCCTGGCTCCTAGCATGAAACATTTCCTCATTTGCTTAACCCTACAATACATCTAAAATCATTTGAAAGTGCTCTATTCATAACCATTACCTCTGCTCCCCACTTCACAAAAAATCAACCGATTAAGAAGAGCTAAGGATTATTTCCAGTCTTTTGTCTTCCCCTTCCATGCCCAGGACGAGGGTGCACTCAGTAATCGTGTGCAGAAGTTACTTGGATTAGTTCTTTTATGCTCCCTTTCAGTGAGGTTAATTTTATTCATTTTGAATACATTTGGGTTCATTTGTTTCCGTATGCTCTTCGTTTTAAGTGTTTTCTCCCTGCCCCTGTTGATTTAACTTTGACACGTGGCGTGTTGATAGACTTAAAGAAGTCAGACTGTGTAAGGGCGTACCTAGAGCTGGCACTCCTTCCCTCCTCTTCCACCCCATCGTGCCCACCCCACTCCCTAGGCTTCTGGTTTGTCCTTCCTGTGTACAGGAGCAGATATGTGTGTGTTTTATAATTCCCCTCTTCTTCAACAAAAGGTAGCATACAGTTTACATATTTTTGCTCTTTAATTAAAGTATTTTGGAAATGCATGCATTTATGTATATCTTTCTTACTTTTTATAGCTGGATGATACTCCATTTCATTTATGTACGAAAGTTTATTCAACTTGTCTTATATTTGAATATTTTTTTAGTTTTCTAACAGTTTGAATTACAAATGACATAGCAGGGTAGAACTGTGCCATATGTATATTTATACTGTTGGGAGATGTGACCTCAGGTAAATTCCTGGCAGTGAGGTAGATGGATTTACGGTGGTGCCCGTTTCACCTGCAGAGGGATTGCTCGCATTCCCGCCAACCGTTTACGCGGAGGCCTGTCTTCCACAGCCTCCTTCGTATTTCTCATATGAGGGAGGTGAACATCTTTTTATGTGTTAAAGAGCCATTTTTTATATCTTTGTTGGTGAATTTTCTTTCAGCTCTTTCACCTATTTATAATGTTTTTAAAATAACTGATACATATTTCATGTACCACAAAGTTCACCCATTACAGTGTAAAAGTCCATGATCATTTAGCGTATCTGCAGAGCGATGTACCATCACCGTGAAGGTATTTTGATCATTACTTCCCCCACCCTGACAGCCGCTGCAAGTTCTTTGTATGTCAGGGATATCAGTCCTTTATCTGTAATTTCTGTTATATTTTTCTCTCAGCTTTAACTTTGTGGCATTTTTTTGCCATTTAATCTGGATTTTATTTAAAGATTTTATTTATTTATGTTTAGAGAGGGGGGAAGGGAAGGAGAAAGAGAGGGAGAGAGTCATCGATGTGAAGGAGAAACATCATCAGTTGCCTTCCATGGCCCGTCTGGGGACCAACTCCGCAACCCAGACTGAAAATTGAACTGGTGACCTTTTGCTTTGCGGGATGATGCCCAGCCGATGGAGCTACACTGGTCAGGGCTCAATCTGATTTTTTTAAAATTTTGTGTGATCGAGTTTATCAACCTTTTCTTTTAAAAAAAGTGCGTAATTAGGAAGTCTTTTCCTAACTACACTCAGGTTATAGAAAAATTCACCTACGTTTTGCTTTATTTATTACATTTAGTCCTTTGCTCAATTTGGAATTTACTCTTGTATTGGGTTAGGAATAGATCCAATTTGATCTCTTTCCAAATGGCAGTGTTGTTGTCCCAGCACCATTTATTTAAAAGTCTGTCTTTAACCCAAAGATTTGAGATACTGACCTTATCATATATTGAAGTTACGTTTGTAATTTCTGGATTTCCTGTTTCGTTTTACTGGTCTGTTCACTTGCACACTAAATGTCATTACACTGTTTCACTCACTAAGGCTTTATGCTGTGTTTTATTATCTGGGAGGGCCACCTCCTCTTCATAGCTTGTCCTTCTCAGAGTGTCCCCAAATCTTGTACATTTATTTTTCCACAAATACCAGCTCATTTAGCTACATAAAAATCTTGTTGGTATTTTTATTGGGAGTATATCAGCTTCATATGTTAGGGACTGCTGACATTTTGATAGTGTTGAGACATCTTAAGAACAAGGGCTGTCTTTTCATTTGTGTTTTTCAGGAATGTCTTAATAGTTTTCTTTATATAGATTTTGAATATATATTGAGTTTATGCTTAAGTATTTTATCCTCTTTGTTGCCTTTGTAAATGGTTTTTTTTTTATTTTTCAGCATTTGCTTTCATTGAGTTTGTGGGGAAAAATTATACTGCCCCTCCCCCCACCACTGCCCTAAGCTGTTCTCTCTGTTTTTTTCTTGTTCTTACATTCCTCTTTTGTGTAATCACAGTGGTTTGATGAGGGGCGGTAGTTGTACTTCACATACCTCCAGATTAGGGGTGTCCAACCCGCGGGCCGCCTGCGGCCCAGGATGGCTGTGAATGTGGCCCAACACAAAATTGTAAATTTACTTAAAACATTACTTGGTTTTTATACTTTCAGATATGTACATTTTGTGTATTAGCAGTGACAAACTTGGGATCTGCCTGATGATCTTAAAAGATTATCGAAAGGGCCTCTGCACAGTTAGGGTTATTATGTGAGGACTTTCTGCTTCTCTGTGGTGACGGGAATCCCAAAAATTATGAACGGACCTTTTTTTGGCTCATCAGTTTTTGTTAGTGTTTGTGCGTTCAATGTGTGGCCCAAGACAACTCTTCTTCCAGTGTGACTCGAGACGCCAAAAGGTTAGATACCCCTGCTCTAGATAGGTGCATGAAACCAGGTCTCTGAATATGCTGGGGGCTACGAGTTGGGGCAAATTCAGATAAGGATTGAATTTATGATTTTGCTTAGTGAGCCGTATCACTTGCTATGCATGCAGCTAGTTTACTGCTACCTGGGGAGACGGATGTGTGACCACTTACCGCTCATGTAGTTCTGCTCTCTTTTAGGCTGGACTCTGCCTTATCTGACATGGATGTGAAGACAGAACATAAGCAAATGCTAGGAGTGCTAGTTTGGTTTTCGTGTGGGGGTCAGAAGAGCTGATGTCCCTGTTGGCTGGATTCTCATTCTAATTAATTTCCAATGACTGAAAACTTCTGGTCTAGTACAGCCTAATTAATAGGGATGAGGATAAAAATACCACGGTGGTCTGTCACCCACTGTGACACGACACAGCTGTACTCATTGAAGAATATAAAAGTTAGTGTTGACGTTCATTTAATGTAGAGTCAGAAATCAGTATCATATTTAAATAATGCTTTTTCAAGGGTTTTCAGAAAATGATAAAAATGAAGAGAAGTACTTTTAGGGGTTCTGAGACTTTTCAGGGCACAAAAGAAATGTATTCTTATAAAAATGCAGTGTTTCCTTTAAGCATTAAAAATCCATTATTAAAGAATTAAGTCTTGCTAATTTATTTGATCTTTTATAAATATGCACCTTAAAAAAGTTGAGTAATAGTTTTAAGCTGATTAATTACACTTGATTTTTTAAAAAAGAAATCTTTTAAAAGGATCTCAATACTGAATTAATGATTTTTTCTGTTTGGGTCTGCAGTAACTCCCATTTATGAAGTTAATCAGCCTTTTATGGTGCTTTTGGTTAGCGTTTTTATCTTACCTTACCTATAATTCAGTGAGAGGTATAATTTTTAAAAGAATTACGTTCAGACAAAGGTATTTATGCAAGTTTCAGGCAAACACTTAGTCATAGCCATTGAATACAATGAACAATATGAATTATAAAGGATGCAAATCGTTTTTAAATTGTAAGTGCATGGCTGTGTCTGCCAGCAAATCAGTTTTTACAGTCCATACATATTTGTTAAATATTAGTTGTTGAGTAAATAAAAATGCTAAGATTAAAAATTACAAATTCAAAGTGAGAACGCAATATTTTATTACTGTATAAGATACTTTAATGTATTTCCTGAATTGTTACATTTCTTGGTATTTCTATGTTAATTTTGGTTTACTTCACATCCTGCTCATATTTGCATAGCTATCTCTGCAAGGGAGTCTTGAGTGTGTACCTCTTATACTACCTTCTTAGAGTTGCACCCAGCATTTGTTGGGTTGAACTGCCATTCTGCCATATTTTAAGAACTGTTCTGTTCTTTGAAAGTGCCTTGAATTATCTCATGGTTGTCATCATAGCCTCGCTATTTTATTTGCTGCCTTTCAATTGACAGTCTTATATACAGAGCCAGACCTTCCTAAAAGCTTGTGTACCGGTTGCTGGGCCAGTAATGGGGAAGGGTGATTAACTGCGGAGAGGCATCTCAGAGGAGTTGTTATTTGAACTGAGTTGTAAGGTTGAATACCAGGCAGGTGAAGATGAGTTGGGTACAGCATGCAGTATGGAAAGAAGCCTGGCTGTCAGATGAGGGCAATATGACCTGTGGGAAAAGGAAAACACCCAGTTGCCAGTTATGTACTGCATAGCTGTGGACACTGCACATTATGTGAGTGGAAGAACTCAGTGACTTCAGGCTATATTCATATCAGTGGAAATTTTGGTAATTTATCATCTTTTAAAAAATATTGTATTTATTTTTAGAGAGATGGGAGGGGAGGAATAGAGGGAGAGAAACATTGATGTGCGAGAGAAACATCGATTTTGCCTTTTGTACATCTCCAGCCAGGGCCCTGGCCCACAACCCATGCATATGCCCTGGCTGGGAATCGAACCAGGACCCTTTGGTTTGCAGGGTGATGCTCAACCCACTGAGCCATACCAGCCAGGGCTCATCATCTTTCCTAAAGGTCAAATTACTCGTTAAATGATGAACTAAAGAGCTCAATTCCTGAGGGACTGTTTTATTCCAGGAAAATAATCACCAAAAGACTGTCTCAGTGATGAAAAAAATTTTAACCACAAACACTGGGATTTAAATCCCATGAAAATGAATGAACTGAATCTGAGATACTTCATACTCCTGGGAATTAACTTCCAAAATACCTTTATAATGTTTTCATTTTATTGTCATTGCATAGTAAGAAAAGATCACAGTTTGGTCTTCTCATTCTTATCTACCTCTCAGCTACAGTTGTCCAAGTATGTTTTTTGTGCTCATTGAAATGTTACTGGAGAGTGTCACTTGGTAAAAGGGAATACCCTTGATAAGTGTTACCTCCTTCAACTTGGCTGCCACTTTTAACCCCAAACAAATGTATATCTCTATATAGCATAACCATATACAGGACAGCACTTTTTCCAGTTTCCCACTGTTTACTGAGCTTCAGCTTTCAACAGGATTTTGGAAATTGACATGGGTTCATTTGCTTATTTGAATTTGGCAGTGCTGTGTGGTGGTAAAGCCCTTGGGCTTTTGGAGCTGGGTAGGTGGGGTGGACGCTGGCTTTGCCACTTACTAGCTTTGTGGGAAAATTATCTCTCCCTGCCTTAGTTGTCTCATTGGAAATGGGGAGAATTATATTATCTATTTCCTAAGGTTGGTGTGAGGCTAGCATGGAGCCTGAAATGTATCAATAGGAAGCACCCTTTTTAAAATCAGTCCAGCTTTCACTAGTTTTTCCCAGATACCTATGTGCTGAGTGTTACAATTTTTATTACATTCTTCTTAGTTAAGCTTCACCCCTGTTTTTTTTTCTTTTTGTCTTTGAAACTTTGCCTTAGATTTTTATTTTCAGTACAGGTGATTGGGTTTTAAAAATCACTCCAAGGGTAATGGTTTTTATGCAGTTAATGCTCACTGTTTTCTCAGCTCAGGGGGTATCAAGGTTTAGGATCTGTTTTGGCATCTCTACACTGATAAAAATCCAGGTAATAAATTAGCATAAGCTCATTCTTTACCCCTTGATTTGTGTTGGCTTCCTACAGACTTACTAACTGTGATTTGAGTGGTGCTTTCGTTTCCTCTCCCTCTGTATCTGATAGTGAAGCTCAGGGATAACCTCAGGGCCATTTGCAGCCCTCAGAGACTGCAAGTTCTGAATTTCCGGTGGGATCTTGCATTTCTCACTGACTTCAAACTTTCACATCCAATGTTCTATTTGCAAGCCGCATCCAGCTTTCTAATGGAAAATTTTCCTAGTTTCAAATGCTGATTAAAAAATAAACAAATCAACAGACAAGTGTTGGAGAGGATGCAGAGAAAAGGGAACCCTAGTGCACTGTTGGTGGGATTGTAGACTGGTGCAGCCACTGTGGAAAACAGTATGGAATTTCCTCAGAAAACTGAAAATGGAACTGCCTTTTGACCTGGCAATTCCACTGCTGGGATTATACCCAAAGAGCCCTGAAACACCAATCCAAAAGAACCTATGCACCCCGATGTTCATAGCAGCACAATTTACAATAGCCAAGTGCTGGAAGCAACCTAAGTGCCCATCAGTCAATGAGTGGATCAAAAAACTGTGGTACATTTGCCCAATGGAATTCTACGCAGCAGAGAGAAAGAAGGAGCTCCTACCCTTTGCAACAGCATGGATGGAACTAGAGAGCATTATGCTAAGTGAAATAAGCCAGGTGGTGAGGGAGAAATACCACATGATCTCACCTTTAACTGGAACATAATCAACAAAAGAAAACAGCAAACAAAATACAATCAGAGACATTGAAATTAAGAACAATCTAACAATAGCCAGAGGGGAAGGGGGAAGGGACA